>JBBPBX010051163.1:11259-24681 GCA_038048925.1 Garcialebias charrua | reverse complement strand
GCGTTACGGCTCCGCCCCGCTCCGGTCCGACCTCCGCAGCAAATACGCACCCATTATAATCAATGACAGAATTTACACTGGCTCCGCACGGCGGCAGCGAGCTGCGGAGAGCGGACGGCAGTCCGTCAAAATTAGAAATTTTTCTATTTCTGCCGGACGCCGGAGCTGTGCCGGAGTCAACTTTTGAAGATTACGTCGCACCAACAGGAAAAGGAACGAGCACAACTTCCGTATTTACAAAATAAAATCACCACGGGCGGACTTAATCCTAGCTCTATACGGATTTATTTGTACAAAAATGCTTTCAAACTATCATTTATGACTACGCCTACAAACGCAATACAAGAAATAAATAAATAAATAAAGTATTTTATTCTGAAATGTAATACATCACTTCCTGTTGCTCAAACCATGTCCTGTCGCTCATTTACGAGAGAAGATCAAGGCAGCAGTCTCTACTGTTGTTCTCCTTCTTCCACCGAATGAATTGTTTTGTTCTGACTTACTTATTTATCACTTGATTTATCGCGCGATCCCGCAAATCCCGCGCATGCGTCTAGGAGCGGCGTATCCAGGCGGACCTGAGCTGAGCGGAGGAAGTGGAAATTGGAGTTGAGACGCTCAGCTGCGACCTGCGGAGCGGAGCGGACCGTATGTAGTGTAATTTTGGGGTAAGCTTTCAATCCTTTGGAAAACATAGTCTGTCAACCCATGGAAAACTGAGTCTGTGATCCCTTGGAAAACAAAGTCTTATAATCACAACGGTAATTCCAAAGCGGTAATTCCATAACGATTAGAGTTGTTGATTTCATCAGCAACAATGGTTTTAATCAGCATGTAGAGGGGATCCCTCGATTGAAGTAGAGGAGGCGGCCCTTGGATGAAGGTTGAAGACCAACGTTGGAGTAGCAGGTCCCCACATCGAAGGTTGCGGGCTGGATGGCTTCCAGTCGGTGCCACCCTGGTTCAATGTGTCATGCAATTATGTGGTTTTAGGTGGGCTTATGACAGGGATTCTACATTAGGCCCTACCTATATGCACCTGGTATGTAAGCTATCATGGATTAGATCAGCTACAATTACCAATTAAGGGGTGGATCAATGCTGTAAAAATTAGATATAGGGATCTATACCTATAGAGTTTTTGGAGGGCTTCTGTAACGAAGGCCTCTTCTTTCAAACTATTCCTTCATTCATTACTTAGTTTAGGTTAAACTAAAATAAAAAAAATGAAATCTAGTTTGGTCTAAATGTCTGTTGTCTTTTAGACGAACGACGCAAGATTTGGTATTCCCTATAAATTTTGAAGTCTATGGCGAGACTCATCAAAATGAATAGATCTAGAATAGAAACGATCGAATCGGTTCTACCTAAATGATTGGGAGATCAGTGTAGATTATAGTACCTTAAGTAGTATTAATCTACCATGACTCTTCAAAGATTGAGATCTTTAACAAAATGAACAGCATGTTGGCATAGTTAAATCCATTTAAGTCTTCAACTAACATTAATCAAAACCTCTTTGGCTGGGAGTGTTCAGAAAACAATAACAACTTCAATAACAACAAAAGTAGCAATTAAGCAACTAAAAACAACGTTTCACTACGTCAAACTCACTCTGGTCGTCAGATTCCAACGTGTCACACACAAGAAAAACAGTTCTTAGCTTTATAACCGATGTCAATTAAATCCTGCAGATTTAAACGGTTGTTAAGGTTAGTTTTTTGTTGTGGGTTTTATGCTTAGCGTTTCTAAGTTCTAGTTGGAACGGTTTCTTTTCGCAACTAGTATAATAATAATAATAATAATAATTAATTCAATTTATAACGCACTTTTCATTACTGAAAATCTCAAAGTGCTACACATATATTGAATGCTACACACATTCATAAACCGGTGGCGGCAGACTACCATGCAAGGTGCTTTCCAGTCCTACCGGGAGCAACTCAGGGTTAAGTGTCTTGCCCAAGGACACAACGACACATGGTGCGGGTCCCGGGAGTCGAACCGCCAACTTTCCGATCGGGAGACGACTGCCATTACCACTACACCACGGCCGCCCGTTTGGACTGTTTAGTTTATTTACTATCCTGTGCTTGGATGACCTTATTTTCCTATCAAGTCTGTGAGTTTGCGAGAACTTTGTCATTTGTGGGGTTATTGAAATCTTTGTCCTTGACATGGGCATGACCTAACATCACCCCCCTGTGGTCATGGGGGACCACGCACACAGGTGTGGACGTCCGTCCATGTGCACGAGTTAGGATGCCTTTTTTTAGTCTAAGCTGTTTGCGCAGTTTATCGGGAGCCTTGTACAGGAACCGTATAGGTTTTGGCCAACGTGTCTCTGTACGTTTACCTCTTTCTGCGTAATTCAGGCGTGTCACAACTGTCGGCGCAGTCACAGGTGTGTCTGACTGGTCAGACTGCGACGGGTCACTGTCGTTGTGGTGTGTGTCTTCCCACTTCATGACTGAAGAGGTGCTCTTTGAGTCTGTAAGAACTATGCCATTCCTGAGTAGTTCTAGATTCAAATGCTCTTGAACCAAGGTTTCGTTGAAAGCTTGTCTGATAGCCGAATTACCTGTCCCAGAGGACAGTACAGCGTCCTCGGTGTGGGACCCTTGGATCTCCACACCGTCCTCTACCTGTGGTAGGAAGTGTGAGTTTGCCCCCCTTTTGTTTGAGGAGGGGTCCTCAAAATCTGTAACAATGATGTCCAAGTGACTGTCAGCGTGTGGTAGACTGTCACTATCTGGACTCAGATTTCCTTGAACCAAGATTTCACTGAACGCTTGGCTGTCTGCCAAATTACCTGTCCCACAGGACAGTACAGCGTTGTTGGTGTGGGATCCTTGGACCTCCACACCTTCTTCTACCTGTGGTAGGAAGTGTCCAGTGAGAGCTGAAGGTGTCAGCTCGCAGAGGAGGTTCTCGTGATGGGCCAGAGTCTGGTCCAATTTTTAAGTCTCCTCTGTCTCACCTGTATTTGAAGGTTCACTTACCGGGTTTGTGCTCTTGGCTGGGGAATCCCTTGTGACCCCTGCGGTACCTGTTGTTAGACAGTCAGTGTCCTGACCTTGGGGAGGCACCTCGATTGGCAGTGGACTGCTCACAGTGGCCCACATTGTCTGATTGCCATAATTTATAATCGCGTCAAAACGGTTTATAAAATCTTGGCCAACCAAAAATGGAGTCTGGAGTGAGTCAAGTTCAGACACATACACCGGGTGGTATAGTGACATTTTGCCAATCTGCATGTGAACCATGGCTATAGCTGTCAGGGATGTACCCGTCTCTGCGAGGCCTCGCAGATCAATAGCACATTTCCCGAAGGGTATTTGCCTGTTAACACCGTTAGCGGCGGTCCTTAACTCCTCAAACAGTTTGGTTGATATCAGAGATACATCTGAACTACAATCCAGGAGCGCTTCTCGCAGCGAGGACCCCTTCCAGTGTGATAGGCAGGTAAGCTTTCTTAGCCACCCCCCTTTTGATAAAGTTACACAGAAACCGTCTAGGTTTAAGCACACACTTCTGTTTACGTGTACCTCCGTCTGTGCAAACTTTGTTGCTGTCAGCAACTTGATGGCTGTCTGCATCATGACCTTCGGGACGCGAACATCAGCAATTTGTTTGCTTTGAAAATCAGCATCATTGGCAATGTTGACGTTGTTGTCAACAGTGTGCACTGAGTTGTTGTAAAAGGCAGTGTTGCACGTCGCCTCACCAGGTTGAACAACGTTGTTTGTGTTATTATCAAGGATAATGCCACACATTGTGTCAGCTCGGTCATCTGCTGTAACATTCAAATCATTTAACAAAGTAGTTACTTCCTCTGTCTCTTCCGAGAGCGGAGGCGTCGTTTCCTTAATCTGGAGCTTGTGTGACTCTTTGCATGTCTCGAACTGTGCAGCTCGAGGTGCAAGGGCAGGAGGGCCGCTTCTCGAGTGTACCTATTGGGACCGACCATTGTTCCATGGGTCACGGCGCCCAGACATAAACTTCTCTTGAAGTTCACCCACTGTGAGACCTAGGTCAAAACCTTTTTGGTCCGATCTGAACCATCTTGGTTCACCTACAGAGCGAACACCTACCTTTTGAGGTTCTTTGCACATATCAGATTTGTCAATCTGAAGTGCCCGAGGAATAGAACTCCCTTTGAACCGAAATGAGTCCATTTTCCAGCTGGCATCAACATACCGTAGTTTGTTTTTATGAAATTCCTGTGTGCTCTTGCACACTGTAGGAGAGGAAACCTCTTCTATCAGCTGCGAGTGGGATTTGACCTTTTGACCTGGGTACACCACTGAGGGTGTTTTGCGTTGTTTGAGCATATCAAAAACTTCCACAGCGTATTGCTTAATTTCTGCCATGGTACTCTCTCTGAAATTAACCTTGAAGTGAACACATTTGCCATGATAAGGCAAGAGATTTGCAACGAAAATACATTTAAACTGTTCATCATCCTCTAATCCAGGGACAGTTATGTCACCTGAATAAACAGAGAGTAGCCTGTCGAAAAACAACAGGGAATGTTCACCTGATTGCTGAAGGACATTCTTCGCAGCTAAGTAATTATCATGCGATGAAACAGTTCCTCCCACCGTGCGAGGTGTAGCATTTATACGGCCCGAACGAAACCATTTGGGTACGGGCAGAGAGCAGGCCCCCTCAGTTGATGCACCTGTTAGACCGTCCATTTTTGTATTGATTTTCTGTGAAAAATCAAGCAACATGGTTCTTATTTACAGTGTATGGTCTCGCCATGTGATACCTGCGGCAGTCAACATGGTGTCCAAGATGTGAAATCAAATAAAAATCAGTGATTTTTATTAAATTGTCGACCCGTGACAAGCTCAACAAAGTCGGCTATCTTTGTATGATTTTTGTGAAAACCAAGACAAAAGATGCCTCATGTGTGTTACTTTAAACTTGCAGTTTAAAATAAACTAGACAAACAGCATGTGTTGCACAGAATTTATGATAAAAGTGTCAAGTTTTATCAAAAAGCAGACATGTCTGTATTAATTCTGTGTAACTGTTCTGCTATCAACATTTGATTAAATGTGAAAATCAAATGAAAGGATGCTATGTGTCAAACACGTCAACTGTACTCTATTTAAAAAAAACAGGAAAGCTGACATGTGGACCAGATTGCATCAAAACTGTATCCTTAGATGCAACCAGCAGGTGGGGGTACAGCACTGGAAATGAGTTTATCACAGCGACTGCAATTTCTCTTTCTGACCGCTATAGAGGCGCTGTTGTCACCCGCGAGCGGAGCCTTAGCTTTTAGCTCACGAAAAGCATCCAACAAAACGTATTAAAGCAACCCTACAGAAAGAGTTAGAGCCTTTACGTGATGATCGCCAGAACTGCGTTCTTATAAGCAACAACTCGATGTCACTAACATCGTTTAGGACAGGTATTGTGATTTTTAAACTTTTTCTCAAAAGAAAAAGACAACAGTCGGTTCCCTTAAACCAGATGCAGCTTCCGGCGTCACGTGACCTGGTCACATAGCGATCGGTAGTTTCAGAGCAACTGACTTAATTCACCCATTAAAATCTCAAAAACACCGCGATGAAACAGTCTTTCAAAGATAGTAACGGACGAACAAGCCTGAAACCTGTAAGGGCTGGTTTACTGAAGTGAAAGCTGATGAGGAGTGTCACCACTTACAGCGTAATCGACCAATCACAGTGAAGACAGAACTACTACTACTGGTTGGCTTAACAAAATAAGAGATGGAATTTTGATTCCCATAGGCAGAAAGTCTCTGACGGACAACAGGAAAACTTGTTTATAGAATCGGCCAGATGGCCGCTTGTGAGCACAGAGAATATTATGGCTAACTTCACAGACAACACAAAAGAAGCTGCAAGTTAAAAGTTTACCCTGACCTTGTGCCTTAGATTCAAAGACTGCTTGTTCTGCAGAAATAAACCAGCAGAAGGGTCAAACTCATGCAAGTAACAGATCATCATTAAATGACAAAAGTATACTGTAGATCAATTCTGAATTAACACACATTAAAAAGAAAGTTCAATCTGATTAATTGATGTCCATTAATTCAAAATAATTGTAACAAAAATAGTGTCCACTTGTCTCCTTGAGAGCTTCAGAAAGTGTAACACTCAGAGTTTCAGAGAGATGTGAAGCTAGATTCATACTCGACGCGTCGCGCAGCGCGCGAGGGTGCGCGCTCCAAAAGTGACGCAATTTCACAGTCCCTACCCCTGCGCGTTGGCCCAGCGTAGGGGATTAGCGCGTGCCGTGCACCTCTGAATTTTTGAAACTCCGCAAGCCTAGAGCGCGCGCCACGCTCAGTGACGTACGGACTGGGATCAAAACAAGATGGACGCTTTCGAAGCTGCTCTGGCTGAACTCATCCGCATGTATTGCCATTTGTATGATCCCTCTATGAGAGAACACAAAGATGTGCAACTGGCACAGAATTCATGGAAGGAGATTGCAGAAGCGATGCAGAAGGAGGAAGAAAAACATGCGGGATCGCTTCGTGAAGACCAAGAAGAGGGTGATCAGAAGTGGCGATCCTGGCACCAACAAACCGGTGCCAATCCTCGTTGTGGAGCTGAGTTGGCTGTCGAGTTTTATAAAACACCGAGAAACGGACACAAATATGGAAAAAGAGGTAAAAATGAAAGAAAAAAAGTTAGTACTGCTTTTATTACAGCTAGCTTAGCATGGGATACAGCAGGCCATGCTGTGCAGCCTGCCATGTGTTGTTTTCCCTTTGTAGTCATTGATATAAACAAACTGTGAGAATGAATGACCAAAACATGGCTTAATGAAAATATAAATCAAGCTGCTGACCAGTAAATGTGAAATAGTGGAAATAGCTATTTTAGATCTGCACACCTCAACTGTAAACAAATTTAGCCTATGTGTGTTGATGCTTCACCTTCTGTTTATTAAGCTAACAATTACACAAACATTTTTTTTTATTTAACACATATGTGCATTGTATCCGTTACCATTTCATTGTGTACTGATGGATGTCAATGTCTGCTTTTTAGCCTGAAGAAACGCCACAGAGCCAAGCACAGGACGATACATGGTGCCTCGACCAGACCGTCACCCCCATTGGACCAGACCCTCACCCCCATGGACCAGACCGTCACCACCATCGACCATGAGTACATAACACCCATCGTCTCTCTGAACCTCACGCCTACTGGACATCAAACTGGCAGTACTTCAAACGTAGTGTGTTTTCCTCTGCGCAGGTCCTCCACGCCAATTCCTCCCTGTCCAACGGTGCCCATACCTGTACCACCTCGACACTTGCCAGGGTCAAGCAGCAGTAGCAGAAGTGACAGCCCTAGCATCAGCTCACTCAGTTGGTGTTGGTGAAAAGTTTTTATACTTTTATACTACTATGAAAAAGTACTATGCAAAAACTCAGGACAGTATTACACTTTATTTCATTTTATGTTTATTAAATGTTGGTGAAAACTTTTTATACTTTTATACTACTATGAAAAAGTACTATGCAAAAACTCAGGACAGTATTACACTTTATTTCATTTTATGTTTATGGTTACTAAATGTTGGTGTTTGGTGTTGGTGAAAACTTTATACTTTACTACTGTGTTTTAGTGTTTAAATAGTTATTGTTGCACCGAGGGACTGAGAGAAATGCAATTTCAATCCTGTGTATGTCCTGTACATCTTGCAGTTTTGACAATAAAGCTGACTTTGATTCAAATGATACATTTGTAATGCATAATTATTTGTAATGCATAATTACACATTTATCAATTATTTTTAGACAGCATGCAATTTTTGCACACATTAAAATCAAAACACTATCTCTACAGGTTTAATGTTCTTACAATTATAAAAAAGTATTTCATACCAAATTTTATGTAATACAACTGTTAGTGGCTTTGTAAATACAATATGCAAACAAAACAGACGGAAAGCTGAAGTGGATATTTCAATGTAGTTTCATTTTATTTAAAATCATTAACATTCAAATACATATAGCAATATACAATATAGCTTGGCACACCTCAGAGACTATCAGGGAAACCGTAGTTGCACCAAGTTTGTAGCTGGCTGCTACACTTTTCTGGCTGCTACCTGAAGCCAGGATTCTTAAAGTCACTGCCAAACGCTCGGGTAATGTCACAGGGCTGCTGTGGGTCCTTCCATGTCGTATGAAAGGCGAAATACGATGTAGCAGGTCATCAAATCGGCGTGCAGACATGCGGAAGTAACTGAAGTGCATTTCTTCGTCAATTCTCCGCATCGGCATCACCAGCATGTTATATTCCCCACCAGTACGTCTCTGAGAGTGTAATGGCCGAACATACCATCTCCTTCTGCGTCTTCTTCGTCTCATTAAAATTGCAAGACACAATAACTGTTGTTCTATTATAATTTGCTCCTCTAATAAAGACAGTTCAAGAATGAAGCGAGCGGGAAGCCATTTTGTTTGTGTTGTGACGTCAAACAGTTCTTCTTCTACGGTAGATTTCTTCTTCTACACCCTTTCTTGTAACATATGCACATGTTGTAGAGGCTACTGCCACCTGCTGGCCCGTAAAAGAACAGCACTTTGCCATGCTCCGCCGTGCGTCAACCATAAACACAGGGGCGAAACTATGAACACATTTCGCCGCACGGCTTGAGTGCACGCGCGGCGCGCGCGCTCCAGCCTGCGGACCAAAGCGAAAGTCTAACTCAGCCTTGAATAGGCTTAAATCCCATAACGGACATGAGAGTGCTATATCTCTACAGATAGATAAAGGCCAACGGGCAACCTCTTGATCAGCTGAATACAACAGTGCAAAACAGGAAGTACCACATTTTCATCTGTACGAACGTAACTGCAAGTAAATTTTCCATTTTATGTCATAATTACCGTAAACACCGGTGTATAATATGCTCCGGTGTATAATACGCTTTGGCCAACATTTGGAAATAAATCAAGAAAAATCGGTAGATAATACGCTTCGGTGTATAATACGCACTGCCGTGACAGTCTTTTTTATGGCCACTAGATGGCGCCAGGATACGCCTCCAGGTACAGTCTGCAGGTAAACAGACTACAGGGCGCATTAGCGCCCATAGCGGCCGAAACTGGTACTGCACCATTTTTAGGCCAAAATGAAAAACAGCGAATCAGAGCCAAAAATGGGTCTAAAAATATGGGAAAAAATCTGTAGATAATACGCTTCGGTGTATAATACACAGGACATTCAAATGAGCAATAAAAGTGCGTATTATACACCAGTGTTTACGGTACATTGTATGCTTAATGGTTGAATTAAAGGTTTATGGTTAAAGTAGTTGCACTTGGTTTTGTGTGCTTTATATGTAGATATATGTTGCAACTTCTGGTTGCATAAATTTAGTCTTTGCTTGTTATGATCAGTTAACACTAAACAGATTTTGTACAAAACTTTTTGTAGAGCGCTACATCTGTAGCATCTTAGCTAGTGCTAGCTTAGGGCTACGCTAGTGTCTACAGTTGTTGACTAGGATGGGGATTAGGATGAGTGAGAGAAGCAGAGCATGCTGTATTCACACAAGGAGAACTGTTGGTCAGGCTACTTCTTGTTGTGTCATGCACTCTAGTTATAGAATCAAGTGTAAATGTAGATGTTTAACAACATGTTAACAAAGGTGGGCGCCAGACCGCAAGGGAGCTCTAAAGCACTAATCCGCTTACAGCTGACCTAAACAAATTGTTAGCTTTACAGTGGATTGACTAACTTTTATAATTCATAAGCGGATTTGCGCTATTTTTATTTAAAATGCAGTACCGCTAATAACTAATTATCTATCAGTAAAAACGAAAAAACTTATTTACGGGCTCTTAAATCAACCGGACGACTGCTAACAGACCATATCCTGTCAGCGCCGGATGTGGTCCGTGACAAAAAAGCGTCCCCCTCAGTCTCTTGGCTAGAGAGAGTGCAGTTAGCAGCCAGTGTGTTACTCTGCAGCCTTATTGCTTGTTTTCGAAGAGTCAGACGAAGAGTTTTTAACATGGAGGGTGAACTTATGGATGTTTCTCAGCGGCCTACGCGACGCGTCTGGATTTAAAAAAGTAGTTCGCCATTTGCCCTCTTCAAAATGGCGGCCGCGACGGCCACAGAAGCTAAGGACTTTCCAAGAAAACACGGTAAAAACAATTATTTCTTTGCTGAGAAAAAATATATTTCTTAGCTGACTTTATAGCACAAGGTTTTTCTGAGCTTAACCGGTTGAATTGGTCAAGTCTGCTGGATTAAAAAAAGTAGTTCGCCATTTGCCCTCTTCAAAATGGCGGCCGCGACGGCCACAGAAGCTAAGGACCAAGAAAACACGGTAAAAACAATTATTTCTTTGCTAAGAAAAAATATATTTCTTAGCTGACACAAGGTTTTTCTGAGCTTAACCGATTCAAATGGTCAAATCTGTTGGATTTAAAAACGTAGTTCGCCATTTGCCCTCTTCAAAATGGCGGCCGCGACGGCCACAGAAGCTAAGGACTTTCCAAGAAAACACGGTAAAAAAAATTATTTCTTTAATGAGAAACAACAACAGCAAAGAAATAATTGTTTTTACCGTGTTTTCTTGGAAAGTCCTTGGCTTCTCTGGCCGTGGCCACCATTTTGAAGAGGGCAAAGGGCGAACTACTTTTTAAAATCCATCAGATTTGACCATTTGAACCGGTTAAGCTCAGAAAAACCTTGTGCTATAAAGTCAGTGACTTTATAGCACAAGGTTAGATGCAGCTATAAAGTCAGTGACTTTATAGCACAAGGTTTTTCTGAGCTTAACCGGTTCAAATGGGCAAATCTGCTGGATTAAAAAAAGTAGTTAGCCATTTGCCCTCTTCAAAATGGTGGTTAGCATGTTAGCATTAGCGTCCACTAGCATTGCTAATACATAAGTGCTTTTGAAATTGTGGACCTAAATAAATTAATAAGTGCTTTAGAAATAGCGGAACAAATTTTTGGATTAGCGTTGCCCAGCGCTGCCTAGCACTGCCCGTTAATATAGGCTACACAGAAATGCAGGAAACAACATCTAATTTATTCAAAAATTTCACACACACCCTTCCCCCCACGAGTGTGTCCCCAACATTACAAATACTTCTGATGTCAATGGCCACTGCGTTGTTTAAGGCCCTGTTTACACGGACATGATGGGGGGAAACGTAGGTTTTTGCGTATTTTAATCAGAGGAAAAGATCTGCGTTGACACGGACGAATTCTGTGTTTACATGCATCCGAATTAATCCCCCCCGTCCTCATGAATCTGCTGTAGTTACCATGCCTGGTCATTAGATGGCACTGTGAATTTTTGAAACTTCACCTAATGCACATGCATGCTGCCGTAATCTGCTTTCCTCTGGGGCTAAAAGTTCAACTAACAACAAGTTAACAACAAGTTAAAGCTGGAATTTGGATAAGAATCGACAGATTTGATGCCAAGTGGGACCCACTTCATCTAACAAGCTCCACGCCAGAAGCTGAGTGGACCAGAACTGAGTCAACGATGTCAGACTTGAGTCTGTGGTAAGCAGCTGATTTACAGCAGGGAAATCAACATTCTTAATAATGTTTGCTTGTGTTTACTTTGATCACACAACAACCAAGTTTTTATTTTTATTTTTTTTCCTGCGAGGTCGAGAAGCTGTCCTTCCAAAAGCTGGACCGGTTTGGACGTGGGTCCAGTATCCAGTATGAAAACAGAGCAGAGTCCAGTTCATTAACATAGTTACAGTTCGGTTAATGTGTTTTTAATAGTGTTCAGATTACTTCTCAGTGTTTGTGACATACAATTTGTGGTGTTGAATGAATAAATACAAAATAAACCTGGTGTCTTCATTTTCAACTTTAATAACACGCAGCATGTTACACATCGTTTAAATCACGTATCTTGAGTCCACACAGCTTCATTTAACTCAGATAACTTTATATATGTCCCACGCTAACATACATATTGTTTATTATTGTTAAACTGTTATTATTTAGCACATACAGTATGTTATAATGCAGCGTGACACATGAAATATCTGCCTGCCTCGTTCAATAATAAATAAAATAAATAAATAAATGTCACATTTTTGTCATCTGTGTAAGTTCCCATACTTGACAGACGGAATTGGTCTCTGCATTTAACCCAACCACCACCAGGTGGTGCAGTGAGCAGCCGTAGTCAGCGCCCGGGGAGCTGGGGAAAATAGATGTGCATTCATAGACACCCCAAGGTGTGCCGTGGCCGGGGTTCGAACCTGGGTCCTTCGGATCCCAAGTCCGATTCCCTTGCCACTACACCATCTTGTGATATTAGAACTGGATCAGACTGTGTCTCTTCCAACACAGATGCAGCTACATTCAGGTGTAGATTAGTTAAATATGAGACTCAAAATATATTCCATCTGTCGTAGTTCAGAATGTGTTGTGTGTCCGCCGCCATTGTTGATGCCGTCTTTCCGCGCATTCGTGCCGCATGCATGTGGTTCAAACAAAAGCTCAGCGGGAGATGTTTATGTTATCAACGGGGGGTCAGTGAAAAACCTCCACTCTGGAAGGTGGATTCAGAAACCTTCGGATTCAAAGAGGGGGGCCAGTGGTGTCGTCTAAACTATCGACAGAACCGCAGAGAGAAAGGTGCAGTTTCACTCAAAATATGTGCCGTGTAAACGGCCCCTAAAGGCTCTCCCATAGCTCTGCGAATGTCCGTACGCGTGTCTGTACGCGTGTACTGTATGCAGGCAGTTCACCTGCACAGCTCTGCGTTCGTTCTCACGTTCATTCTCGCGTTTTCGCACCAAATTCTTGACGTCATTTGAGAAGCTGCAGCCCAGAGCGTTTACCTATGGGACAAATTTAGGTCGATGATTGGTCATTTGCTGACACGCCTACTGAAATGATTGACAGGTTGGGTGGGGGGAAAAAAGGCACGAGCTGGCAGCCGCACCGGTGGTCTGTGTTTATATGTTATTAAAAAGTAAAAAAAAAAAAAACAGGGAGCGCTGGTCCTACAGCCCACACATCTGACCAGCACACCCGGAAAACTGTAGAAGCTCCCGTAGCCACGCTGGACCCGAGTTTAATTCACTCTTGACAAATTCGTTAATTTCTCATAATTTCAGTCATGGAGTCAACGGAGGAGGAAGAGCTCACTGCCTTTTGGCAACAAAAAAAAAGAAAAGGCCGAATCAAGGATGAAGAAGAGGAATTGAATAATTTGTGTAGCATACAAAACAGTCCGGCGCCGGGCAGTTTATTGTGCGACAACGCGTTTGTGTACGTAGTCGTAAAATTTGAGTTTGGCGAGTACATACCCTGCAGGGATACGCTTGTGCCTCTGCGTACGGACGGCGTACAGCGGCATGCGGCCATACGCAGAGCTATGCGGGGGCCTTAAGCCAACAGCCATTGTCAGCAC
>JBBPBX010051162.1:6695-24681 GCA_038048925.1 Garcialebias charrua | reverse complement strand
TGTGTCATCAATCCCAGTACATTTATATATTTTATCCATCCTAGTACTCTGCCAGTGAGAGCACTCAGGGGATTTTATGCGTAATCAGAATCAAAATCAGAATAAGCTTTATTATCATTGTACCGAGATACAGCAAGAATATGTTCGTACAGTCGTCCGAAAGATGGGCGGAGTGCACATAGCTGCTGCTATGATAGCGCAGCCTCTTATCTTTTTCAGAATACAGGTAGTCCTCGACTTACGACAGAGTTCCGGTCCTATGCCGCATCGTAAAGCTTATTTCGACGTAAGTCGGAACTTATAATTTTTTTTATTAAATAAAAAAAATTAATAAAAAAAACATGTACAGTACTGTACAGTTACCAAGCACTTAGCCTATCCTAACACTGTTTTTAAAGATGAAGGAGCAAGTTGAATCGTCTCCCTCCTACCTAGCAGGCTCCACTCTAGGCCACATCTTCCGCAAACATGGCATCCATTTCCACTGTTATGCTGATGACACGCAGCTCTACCTGTCATCAAAACCTAACTCCACCCACCCGCCCTCCATCCTCACCGACTGTCTCATTGAGCTTAATCACTGGTTTTCTAACAATTTCCTTCAACTAAACAGCAACAAAACAGAAGTCATTCTCGTCGGTACCAAAAACTCTATTTCAAAATCAGAACATCTTCTCGTCCCCCTTAACAACTCTCTGCTATCCCCCTCCCCTCAGGTCAAGAGCCTCGGTGTCATCCTCGACACCACTCTTTCCTTCACTTCACACATCAACAATATTACTCGGTCTGCCTATTTCCACCTCCGTAATATTAACCGTCTCCGTCCTTCTCTCACGCCCCGCTCCACAGCCATCCTGGTGCACAGTCTTGTGACTTCCCGTATTGACTACTGCAACTCCCTTCTCTACGGCCTCCCCAACAAATCTCTCCACAAGTTACAGATGGTCCAGAACTCAGCTGCCCGTGTCATCACTCAAACCTCCTACTATGATCACATCACTCCTGTCCTGCAGCAGCTCCACTGGCTCCCGGTTAAATCACGCATCATCTTCAAAATTCTACTCCTCACGTTCAAAGCTATCCACAACCTTGCCCCTCCTTATCTATCTGACCTCCTACAAATCTCCATCCCATCACGCTCTCTCAGGTCCTCCTCTTCACTACAACTCCATGTACCCTCTGCCCGCCTCTCCACCATGGGGAGCAGGGCCTTCACCTGCTCTGCCCCTCACCTCTGGAACGCTCTACCGCCCGACCTTCGAAACACCACCTCCCTTTCTCTGTTCAAGACTGCCCTGAAAACCCATCTCTTTAGACTAGCTTATCATTAACTTTACTAAATGTATTTTTATCTTCCATTTTATATCCTTTATGTATTTTATATTTCAATTTGTCGCTGATAATGTTTGCTCTGTATTCACTGTGTTGGTTTGTTAAGTGTCCTTGGGTGTCATGAAAGGCGCTTTTAAATAAAATGATGATTATTATTATTATTATTATTATTATTATTCACATAAAGGGAGCTAGCTGGCTAACTACAGTAGCTTGCTGTACCTGGCCTACCTACCTCCGTCTGTCCATCCATCCAATATTTGTTTACGCAGTAAAACCGCCATCAGGTCGGTCCATCTGCCATCCATCTGCCGTATTCCGTTGTAAAACCGCCATCAACCTCTGTTTAAAGATGACGGAGCAAGTTGAATCGTCTCCCTCTTCCCTAGCAGGCTCCATCCACATAAAGGGAACTAGCTGGCTAACTACAGTAGCTTGTTGTACGTGGCCTACTTCTGTCCGTCCGTCCATCCAATATTTGTTTACAACGTAAAACCGCCATCAGCTCGGTCCATCTGCCGTATTCCGTTGTAAAACCGCCGTCAACCTCTGTCCAGAGCGTTTAATCTCTGCTTGTACTGTCCACTGCTTTGCTGATTCTGCCGTGAAGCTCCGTCCAGAGCGGGTCTTTCTGCGTTTTTCCGCTGTCAAGCTACTGCTTCTGCCGAACCGGAAGGAACTCGGAACTCGGCTTTCAAAATAAATGTTTTTTTTTTAATGGGAGGTGCATTCGTAACCCCAAAACGTTGTGTCGAGGCCGTCGTAAGTCGAGGACTACCTGTACTTTTTTTAGATAGAAAAGGGGGGAAATCCATAAGGATAGGATAGTGGCGAGAAACAAAGCTTTTTTCTAGGCCAACCAGGGGTGTCAGATTTAGATCAGTCACAATCTGTGACACTGTCCTGGATTGGTTCAAATCTTTCCTCTCCAATAGGCTGGAATGTGTTAGTCTTGGCAATGCCACTTCCCAGACAGTCGGTGTCTCCTGTGGTGTCCCTCAAGGGTCAAGCCCGGCGCAGAGCTCCGCGCTGGACCGAGCCCCGCGCCACGCGCGCGCGTTCACAGCAGAGCACAGCGTGAAGCAGCGTGTGGCTCCAACAGAGCTCTGCTTTCTTCTCGCGTTTCTCTGTGAGCAGCAGCACGCGGAGGGGGACTGAAGTGAGGTCGCTGATTGGTCAGACACCGCGCTTCGCGTAGGCGCTCGTAAAATTGGAGCTTGGCGCGCTCGCGTGAACGTTCAAAGGGCTTGTGCAGCGGCGACCTCACGGCGCTCACACAGCGGGGCGCCGCGCTCGCTCAAGCGCGGCGCTCTGCGCCGGGCTTCAGTTCTGGGGCCCCTGCTGTTTTCCCTTTACATGCTGCCTTTAGGTCAAATTATTAATCAGTTCAACATTTCTTTTCACTGCTATGCCGACGATACACAGCTTTACATCAGGACTGGAGCATCCTCATCATCCCCATCTCCATCTTCACTCACTGCCCTCTCTACCTGCCTGGAGGAAATAAGGGCATGGATGAATCAGAACTTTCTTCAATTAAACTGCTCCAAGACTGAGGCCATACTGATACCAGGTACAAACATCTACTATAACAACAATCTCCTTCTCTGGTCAAGACATCCCCCTCTCCACCTCTGTTACAAATCTTGGAATAAAAATGGACTTTCATCTTACATTTGAAAATCACATTAAGCATCTGCTTAAAACCTGCTTCTTCCATCTTCGAAACATCTCCAGACTTATAATAATAATAATAATAAATTCAATTTATATCGCACTTTTCATTAATAAAAATCTCAAAGTGCTACAACAATAAAACAAGTGATACAATCAAGTAAATTCAATAATGATATCAACTAAGATTAATGACGGTATCATGTGGAGGCAGAATAGGCCTGCTTAAAAAAAAATAAATAAAACAAGTGATAAAATCAAGTAAAATCAATAATAATATCAACCAAGATCAAAGATAAAATCATGTGGAGGCAGAATAGGCTTGCTTAAAAAGAAAAGTCTTTAAGCCGTTTTTGAAATCAACCAGTGACTGTGGAGCTCTCAGGTAGTCAAGGAAGGAGTTCCATAGGCGGGGGGCAGCCACACAGAATGCCCGGTCTCCCATGGTCCTTAACTTGGTTTGTGGAATGTGAAGTAGATTCGCCCATCTCTGACTTTTTCTGATGCTGAGAAACTCGTCCATGCCTTTGTCTCCTCCAGGCTCGACTACTGCAACTCCCTGTTTATTGGAATCCCTGGCAAAAATCTTCAGAAGCTAATCAAGCATCTTCAGAAGCTTCAGTATATTCAAAACAGTGCAGCAAGGATTTTATTGAGAGCTCGTAAATTTGAACATATTACACCCATTCTCCATAACCTCCATTGGCTTCCTGTCACCTACAGAATTCAGTACAAAACTGCTCTCATTACACATCAATGCTTACACGGAACTTCACCTGACTATCTAAAGGACATTCTTGCACCATATTCATCCACCCGGTCTCTACGATCACAGAACAGTAATCTACTTCACATTCCACGAACCAAATTAAGGACCATGGGAGACCGGGCATTCTGTGTGGCTGCCCCCCGCCTATGGAACTCCCTCCCTGACTACCTGAGAGCTCCACAGTCACTGGTTGACTTCAAAAACGGCTTAAAGACTTTTCTTTTTAAGCAAGCCTATTCTGCCTCCACATGATTTTATCTTTGATCTTGGTTGATATTATTATTGATTTTACTTGATTTTATCACTTGTTTTATTTATTTATTTATTTATTTTTAAGCAGGCCTATTCTGCCTCCACATGATTCTGTCTTTAATCTTAGTTGATATTATTATTGATTTTACTTGATTTTATCACTTGTTTTATTTGTTGTAGCACTTTGAGATTTTTATTAATGAAAAGTGCGGTATAAATTGAATTATTATTATTATTATTATTAATTGTTGATTTTCTTCATGCAGACTGTTTTTCTTGACAACCTAGAGTCCTACTGGTACTTTCAAGATCCAAAATGGCCAGATTAGGGTGCATTCTACTGGTCTGTGCTTACGAGTCCCTTCAAGGTTGTTTCCAACATGCTGGCGAGTCCCAAAGCCGCATGTGGCCTGCAATTCTCACAAATCACTTACATCTTATGGTTTAGATCTTAAATAAGCTGATTTTGAGTCCTCAAAGCACGAACCAAACCTTCACAAGCAGGCAGCCTGACGAGGGCCAAATTAGCTGCAGCTTTCTTCTTGTACGAAGAACCAGCCAATTCCAAAAAGCAGGAAACCTGTTATCATAAATCTGACTGTATACGTTTTCTGCGTCCTCATGAGATTCTCAGCGGGATATGAGGGCTCTCCAGGACCCTGTCTCTTTGTTGAAAATATTTTGTCGATTGTGCTGAAAGTCCAGCTGATCAGATCCATAACAGTAGTTCTTGTTTCGGAAGATGTGTAAAATAGGAGCTTCGATACACAGACAGAGAGAAAAAGCAGGAGAACAAGAGAGGGAAGAAAATGCGTCCGCCTCGTACGAGAGCGAGTGATGAAAAAAAAATGCATGTAAATGTGCAAGTTTGACGTTCCCAACACTAAACTAATAAATAAGCATATTAAAACTATATTCAGAAGTACTGTAAATTCAAAGACATGAAGCATCTTGTAAACTCTTGTACTGTATTCATTTCAAACTGTTGAAGACCTACAGTAGAAAACGGTTTCTTTACGAGGACAAAAATGGCACCCAGTGCATCGTGACAGCTGTGAATAAAATTCAACCCTCGACTGTGATATTTTGTTAGCGTTGGCAGGCTCATTAGCTCTCTCCCCCAACAAAAGAGACAACACGTCTCCTACACCTCCATCTGTTGATTGCTCCCATTCCTTCCTTGTTCATTTAAAGAGTTTGCCCAGTATCTGCTGGGATACAGCCCACATTGTCAAGCAAAAATAGACAAAATTAACATGTTTGGCTGATTTACTACTGTTAGCATTTAGAGAGAATAAAGAAACAAATATAAAAATGAAGCTTCACTTCTCCCTCCATTTTAATAGTTGTTTACAAAACAAACGTGGAAAAAGAAAGTCTTTAGGTTGGGTGAGATCAAGCAGAAATGTTACACGCTGTACATAACATATTGTTAAAGAGAAGTGAAACAATACAAGGAAAAATGGTTGAAGAAAAACAAAGTCCAGATGGACGTTTCTGCTGCTAAATCCAGCTTTATTGTTTGGTTGTTGCAAAGCCAGACAAACAAGTGCAACAAAACATGTACCGGTAATTGATTCTACACATTAGCAATATTTTGTATGATTCGGTGTGAAATGTTTAGTTGTAAACAAATAAAAAAAATGTTGATTTCATTTACATAAAGCATTTATTTTGTAAACAATAACCTTCTTTGCTTGGGGTAAATACTTCTGATTTAACAAAATGTTTTATTATTACAATTGTCTGAGGTTAAGTAAACTTTTTAAACTCAACACTTCTTAATGCTAATTGAAATTAGAGCTGTAATTTTTAACCCGAACCCGGCTCAGCCCAACCCGGATTCCGAACTGGGCCAGGCCATAATAATGTGTGGGCTGGGCCGGTCTCGGGCTTTGATGCAGTTTTATGAATCATACAGCACAAATAAACCTAAATAAGAATGCACAACATAAAACTGTGTTAATCTTCTTGTTGAGGAGGAAGCAGGTCCAAACGGTCAGTTTAAAGAGGTAAAAAAAATTGTGTTAAGCTCAGATGAACAACCTGTCACTGACGTTTGAAATGGAGTTGCAACCTGTCCAGGGTCAGGGTGAACCCCGCCTTTCGAACAGTGATGGCTGGATATGGGCACCAGCGACCCCCACTACCCGAAAAGGAAGAAGCTGGTAAAGATAATGGATGGATCAACTGATCACCAGCTGTGCGTGTCGCCGCACCTGCTGTCATCTGCGGTGAAGGAAGTTGTTGCAGCATCGACAAAAGCCAAAGCGAGCAGCGCGTTCAATTAAAGCCTTGTTCTACATTTTTGCCAATAATTTTGCTCTAAAAATATTTTTGTTCATCTGTACAATAGCCTATATTTACAGTTTATTTTTTTTTTAGGCTATTCGTTTTGTATGTTAATATCCATTTGGTGAAAAAACAAATCTTATATCTTCCTTTCTTTGAAATACATTTTTAAAATGTGTCAAACTGATTTGTTTACACAAGCAGTAAAAGCCTAATAAAAACAATGTATATATATATTTTTTTTTTTTTTTCCGGTTCGGGCCTATAATTACAGTTAATTTGATTGGATCGGTTTGGGTTCGGAACACATGGTTACAGATTTTTTAGGCCCGAATCTCCACATTGAGAGGAGCCACTTGAGGTGGCTGAGGCATCTGGTAATACCCACTGGGCGCCTCCCTACGAAAGTGCTTCGGGCATGTCCATCTGGGAGGAGACCCTGGGGAAGACCCAGGACAAGCAGGAGTGAATATGTCTCTCTGTTGGCCTGGGAATGCCTTGGAGTCCTCCCAGATTGGCTGGAAGAGGTGGCTGTGGAAAGAGGTGTCTGGCCTCCCTGCTCAAGCTGCTGCCCCCATGACCCGACTTTGGAACAAGCAGAAGATAATGGATGGATAATTGAGTTTCACTTAGGGGCATCAATCAATTTACTTAAAGTTTAAACAAACTACACCTGCAATTCCATTTACCTCTCAGACATAGCAGCTGATAAGGCTTTAAAATCAATTAAACACATTATACTTGAGTTTTTAGTTTAGTGCATCACCTATGAAACCTAAACCTATCAAAACAGTTTCCCTGCATTGTTTGAAGTTAAATTTGCAAAGGAAGTTTTCTGAAAAAATGTTTTATTTGTATTTCGAATTGAATTAAATCAATATAGGGCAAAACAAATGAAAATCCCTGAATGCAAAATGCACACAGAGCTGTTTATTGCTTTCTTTCTTCTGCAGAGTAGAGATGTGCCAAGTCAACATAATTTGTTCCCCAGGATAGTCAATGCTGACACAGGTATTTGTGCTCAGACAAATCGCCTACAGCATCTTCTTGATGCTCCAATTTTTTTCTTTTGATCTAGTTTTGTCTGTCGTTTCTGTTTCTCTCTTTTTTTTTTTGTATGGCAGATTTTTCTTTTTGGGTGATTCTATTGTGACAAAATATTTGTGAAGAATTAAACAAAAAATTTACTTTGTTAGAAAAATAAACAACAATGTTCAAAGTAAAGGCTAGCTAAAGTTTGATGTGCAAAACAATAAAAAGCTGACTTGATTTCACAGCCATAGTTAAAAACAACATATTTCCTTACAATTCTAAGCAAGACACTTTAATGTACTGCATTTAAAACAGTAGAATTAGGAAAACAGAAATCATTTTTACGTCTTTGTGCATTGTCAACACAAAGCAGCAAACCTTTTGAAAGTGTCACAACTAAAAAAAAATCATTAAAAAAAAGACAATTACTTATTTTACTTTGCAAAGTTTACTTCACTACACAAACTTTTGCCTTCAGAAAAACATACATAATGGTAAGAATTCAGGAGCTGTTATTCCAGGTATTATTCTGATCCATTTTCTACCAAGGTCTTATTCACGCTGGTGTTTTCCTTTGAATCAACTCCTAAGCCACAAGTGTCCAAAGTGTGGCCCGTGGGCCATTTGCGGCCCTTGGAGTGGTTTTGTGTGGTCCACAGCTGCAGTTTAAGAATGGTATCATTTTGGCAAGCAGGGTTAAGAGGTTGAAGAAGACTTTTTGCAAATTAGTTGGAAATCTTTTTGAATGTAATGTTTAGGTTTAACAGCAAAACAGATGAAAAACAATGTTTTCAAAATGAGCAATATTAAACGAAATACAAACCTTTGGCCATATTTTTTAAATTATTTTCACTTCATAGTACAAAGCATCAAAAAGAACCAAAAACCTTTATTGATCTCTACCAGAAAGGAGACTTTTGGATAATGATTCATAAAACTTGTTTAAATATTGCAGTTGATAAAATAATCACGAGCGAAATGGGACATTTTTAAATGAATATAACGTGGCATCATCTACATATTAGTTGATCAACTTTATCAAACCTTCTATGAATCTCAGTGCTTAACTGGAACTGGATCTTGCCGGAACAAGATCCGGAAACTCTTATTTTGTCAGGGTGCATTCCAGCAACTGTTTGGTTGGATCCAGGAACTTTCAGGCTTACTAATAATAAAGTTATGAACAAATATGACTGTCTTGTCATTTTGGGAGTCATGCTTGAACGGTGTTGCTCCCCTCTGCTGCTGAGATGATAAATAAATAACTCCTGACACCTCCACTGCTGTTTTAATGACGCTCTGGATGCTTGTCACCCACAGCACACATACAACAAAGAGTAAACTCAAAGTGAGAGTGATACTTCTTTCCTCTTTTGCATTGACAAAATGTTTGTTTTATCGATGAATTTGTCAAAGCTAAATTTTGATGGTTTTTTTTATTTAAAGAAGTAATGTTTAATAAATGTTAGGACTCTATTCTTTGCTAACAAAATATATTTTATGTCATTAAACAACTTGTCACGTTCTTGTCTTGTGAGCATCTACATTCTCCAGGAACCCCACCCCCAACTAGCCGGTCCACCTACTATTTGCGTTCCGGCATCGATCAGTTTACAAATTAAGCCTTGATGAATCTGTTGTAACGACTGACAGCCGGACAATTTTTCAGAACTTCGATCAGCCTTTTGGGCCGTCCACAGGCCTGTCATGACAACAAATTTTGCTGGGCGATTGTCTCAGAAATTTTTGCGATAAACGATAAAACTGTTTGGAATTTGACAATAATTAGTAACTATTGTAAAATTTAAGAAGAAATGTTGGTTAATTTGTTTAGAGTGTAGTACCTTTTTTGACCACCGGATGGCGGTGTTTTATGATATTTCAGATCAACCCAAATGGTTAATGTTTTATCATATTTTAAAGCTGCACTATGTAACTTTGTAGTGCAGTCTGTAACTTTTCTAACAATATATTTTTAACATATTTCTTCACTCTGTCACTATCTACTGACAGACTGATGTTAGACAAAGTAATCTCTGAAAAAAACTAGTCCCCTTGCTTCTCTATCAGCATTTATAAAAACACTAAAAACACAGAAGCTGTTTTCGCATTGGCCAGCCCTCCCCGGATCTCCCTGCTTCTAACCCGGGTTCGGCATGTTCGCATTTACCTTTTCCGCCCGTGATCCACCCTTGTTCTGGAACCATCTTCACCGTGGTTCTATCGGGCCGAGCCCCACGGACCCAGTTTGACGTCATGTACTGCTCACATGTGATTCGTTGTTTGCAGCAGGGGCGGGACTCATTCAAACAACCTCAGCGCGAGGGTTGAATTTCATTCAAATTTAACTACAGAAACCCCTAAAACAATTGTTAGCTGAATTAGTTTTTCTGAGTTAAATTTTTGTTAATAACTGATCACAAATCAGCTTATGTTACAACGTAAATAACAACGAAGCGCGCACCCATTTCCGCCTTTCAGCGCGACTTGAATGTCATTAAAATATAACTAATATTGTCTAACTGTTGCGCGCAGCCAGGGTTTTAAAATATAACTAATAATCTCTAACTTCTACGTGCAGCTAAAATGTTAAGAGGAGTGATTCCTATATGGGTAAGGTGGACACCTGAAAATCCAGTCCGCCACAATAGCTCAAAGCGTTAGAGCACTGCTGTTTTGACCAGGAGAAGCGGGTTCGCTTCCCGCCTGGGACAAAGTTATTTTACTTTTTTTTTTTTTTATTGGAGTAAATAAAAAGGAGTTTGTTAACCAAACAGACTCCTTTTTATTTAAAAGAAAATGTGAATTAAAAAGATATACCTCAGATATACAATAAACATACAAACTGTTTTCCTGCTAGAAATAATTGTGTCATTTAAGGCCCTGTTTACACGGACACTGTGTGGGGGAAACGCAACTTTTGGGTATGTTAATTAGGTTGAAAGTTTTGCGTTGACATGGGCGAATTCTGTGGATACGACTCTCTCCCCCCACCCCCCGTACTCATGAATTTACTGTAGTTACCATGCTGGGCCATTAGATGGCGCTGTGATTTTTGGAACCTTCACTACTGCGCATGCGTGCCACTGCTGCCTGAGGTAAACAGAGCACACGAGGCAGCCTGTTTTCCTCTCTGGCTAAAAGTTCAGCTACTACAAGTTGTTGTCAACAAGTTAACAACAAGTTAAAGCTGGAATTTGGATAAGAGTCAACAGATTTGACACCAAGTGGGGCCGCTTCATCTGCGCACCAGTTGCTGACTGGACCGGAACCGAGTCAACATGTCTGACTTTAGTCCGTGAGAATCAGCTGATTTACAGCAGCGCTACAAGGTAAACGATGTTCTTAATAATGTTTCCTTGTGTTTAGTTCGATCACAGAACAACCAACTGAGGTTTTATTTTTATTTTTTTCCTGCGAGGTCGAAGCTGTTCCACGAAGCGGACCGGCGGTTCGGATGTGGGTCCAGTTTCCACCAGGATGAACAACAGAGTCCAGTTCATTAAAGTTCGGTTAACGTGTTTTTAAAAGTGTTCAATTTAATTCTCAGTGTTTGTGACATGAGTTTGTGGTGTTGGATAA
The DNA here is from genome assembly GCA_038048925.1 of Garcialebias charrua. NCBI lineage: Eukaryota > Metazoa > Chordata > Actinopteri > Cyprinodontiformes > Rivulidae > Garcialebias > Garcialebias charrua. The sequence goes on along the minus strand of JBBPBX010051162.1, from coordinate 13,748 downwards.
ATAAATAAATTAAAAATCAACCTGGTGTCTTCATTTTCAGCAGCATGTTAGGCATGACGTAACGAGTCCAGATAGCTTCATTTAGCTCAGATAAATGTAAATATCTCCCACGCTAACATAAATACTGTTTATTATTGTTAAACTGTTAATATATAGCACATTTAGTATGTTATAGTGCAGCGTGACACGTGAAATGTCCGACTGCCTCGTTAACAGACAACTGGATCCAGGCAGCTGCTCTCTTCCAACACAGATGCAGGTAAGGTGTAGAATAATTAAATATGAGAATCAAAATATATTCCATCAGCTATAGTTCAGAAAGTGGTGCGTGTGTCCACTGTCCAGTCCACCGCCATTGTTAAAATGCCGGCTGTCTGCGCGTGCGTGCTGCGTGCATGTGTTCAAACAAAAGCTCCACGGGAGATGTTTACATTATCAACGGGGGGTCTGCGAAAAAGTTCCACCTTGAGAGCAGGATCAGAAAAGTATCGGAGTCAAAGAGGGGGGCCAGCAGCGTCGTGTAGGCGATAAGCAAAGACACAAAGAGAAAGTAGCGGTTACACTCAAAATACGCGCCGTGTAAACTGGCCCTTAATCCGCCACAGTACTAACAGCACACACACTTAGGCATTGATGTAAAGTCATTATCCCTCACCTTTTGACACAACTGTGAGACCCTTCCAGTTGTTTCAAAAGGTGAGGGATAATGACTTTACATCAATGCCTAAGTGTATGTACGGTTAGTACTGTGGCGAGATTAAATAGACACGTTTATCTTAGCAGGAAAACTGTTTGACTTGTATGTTTATTGTATATCTGAGGTGATGTACAACTGTATGTTTGACTTGTATGTTTTTACTTGTCCTTTTTTCTGTCACAAGACTTCTTTAATAAATATTCATTATTTTTAATTACAGGTAAGTCTGATGTGTGTGAACTTTTTCCAAACAGCCGTGCCTATCCTAAACGAACCTGATTTAAATATGATAAAACATTAACCATTTGGGTTGATCTGAAATATCATAAAACAGGTGGTAAGACTGTTTGAACCGAAGGATGGATAGTGAGACAGCGAGCAACGTCTCTTTAAGAAAAATATGAGGGAGGCCCTTGATGTAACATGGACTGTCTCCCGTACTTGTTTTTCGGTTCTCAAAATGGCGGACGCTCAGTGTGGTTTGAGCTCTTCAGCATAGCATTTTCCACACAAAGCTTTTAATAAATAAATAAAAATCAGTAAACAATTCTCAGCTTACCCTGATGCATGCTCAATAATCCAGGCAGAAAAATCCAAAAAAGCTGTCTGGTCCTCTGGACATTCAAAAAACAAAACAAAACAAAGCAAAAAACTGTAGAAACGTTTCGTCTTTCGTCCTAAAGACTTCCTCAGTCTGAGAAGCTGTGTTCAGCTCAGTCTTATATTATATTATATAGACAAAACGTTTCTACAGTTTTTTGCTTTGTTTTGTTTTTTGAATGTCCAGAGGATCAGACTTTGCTTTTTTGGAATTCTCAGCTTATTTTTTCAAAGAAAAACTTCTATTTACACAAAGGCACAGGTTTCAACCGTGAATTTTGGAGCTTTGACAAGACGGAGGTTTTTTCCCCGAGGTTGGCCTGCAAGCTTAGCTCATAGCTTAGCTTCTCAGCTTAGCTGCGTTTAACGATCCAAAAATTCGATTTTGGATGGTAAAAACAGATTTTAAAGAGAAAGGGACGGGGTCAGTGAAGAGCACCAAAGTTGAGCCTTTTGTCATCCAATGTCTTCTTCAGTAGAAAGAGAGAGAGACACGAAGAAACGATAAAGCCGATAAATGAAAATGAGGTTGATAATTTTCCTTTATCATGTGGTTTATCATGTGGTTAATCGATTTATTGTTTATAATGGCCTAGCCATCCATGGTCCAAAAGGCTCATCGACCCCCTTTTACCATACCATACCATACCATACCAACTTTATTTATAGAGCACTTTTTGCACCCAACAGGACCAAAGTGCTGTACACACAATCACAAAATACAATACAATCATAAAATGGAAGGGACTAAAAACAGTACTAAAATAATAAATTATGAATACAATAAAACAATAAAACAAAGTTAAAACATCTCAGATTGTATCAAAAGCCAAAGAAAAAAGATGGGTTTTAAGAAGAGACTTAAAAACAGCAAGTGAAGAGGCCTGTCTAATGTCTAATGGGAGGTCATTCCAGAGCTTAGGAGCCACCACAGAGAAAGCACGGTCCCCTCTAAGCTTGCGCTTTGTCCTCGGTACCCTCAGAAGCAACTGGTCAGCTGACCTGAGCGAACGAGAGGGTGTGTAGTAATGCAGCAGCTCTGACAGGTATGGAGGGGCATGGCCATTTAGAGCTTTAAAAGTAAATAAAAGTATTTTAAAATGAATCCTGTAACGCACCGGTAACCAGTGCAAAGATGCCAAAACAGGGGAAATGTGATCAAATTTTCGTGTACCTGTTAAGAGTCGTGCAGCTGCATTTTGAACCCTCTGAAGCTGGGAAGTACACAGATCACTAATACCAACATAAAGTGAATTACAGTAATCCAGCCGTGTGGTCACAAATGCATGGATTGCTGTTTCAAAGTGCTGTCTAGGAAGGATGGCTTTCACTTTAGCTAGCTGCCTCAAATGAAAAAAGCTGGATTTTACAACTGCTTTAATCTGAGACTCCAGCCTAAGACCAGCATCCAGCTTGACCCCTAGATTTGTAACAACTGGCCGGACATACAGTATCCTTTTAAAAGGATACTTACTCAAATTACACTTTTGTTGCAGAGAACAGATTAAAATGAACTTTCCAAACACAAGAAAACAACAAACATAGACCCAGTAAAACAAATAAATTAAATTATTTTAAACAACAAAATATAAGCTTAAAATGTTCAAGGATTTTAATGTTTTGAATCTACAATTTAAAACTCTTTCTCCACCAAAATTAGTAAACTTTTGTCCTTCCTACAAAATATTGCTCATGTTGTAAGTTAAATTCACATTTTTTGTGGCCCAAGAGTCCTTTCATCTTGATAGTTTTGGCCCACACATGAAGATGTTTGGACACTCTTGAAAGCTTTCTGAATGTTTTCTGTTGAAAAAAAAAGGAGATCTGATTTGCATTTCTAACTATGATTCTGGCCAACAAGAAGCTATTGCCATGCTTTGCTTTACTTTGAATGTGCCGGTGGTCAAAATTGTTTCTTTTATTTATTTTTTATTTTGCTGCTGGTCCACATTACTCTTAAGGTGGTCAGAAGGGGAGGATGGAGCAAATTAAAATAGAGACTTTAAACACCCAGATGCATGCTCAATAATCCAGGTAGAAAAATCTAAAAAAGCTAAATCTGGTCCTCTGGACATTCAAAATAATTTTGTTTTGTTTTTTTGAATGTCCAGAGGACCAGACTTAGCTTTTTTTAGATAGAGACTTTAAACATTATTCCTTTAGGAAAACATTAGCCTGGTTTAAACCAGACCCTTGTCCTTCACTTCGCTTTGGACTAGGGTCTGGCATCTCTGCCATAGACAACGATTTCTCCTGGAGATTTTTGAATGGACCAATCAGAGAACAGGAGGCAGAGTTTTGTTAGTTTAGCCTGGCGAGGTCCAGGCTATCAGATAAATTGCTCAGAAACCACTCGGTGGATATTTTTTCTGCCACCAGTGTGTAATTATATGTCTTTAATTTACTGACTGTTGGCCTAGATGAAACATTTGAGATAAAATTCGATTTTTTATCATTTATTTTCGTAGCGCACCCGAGGCTGTTTGGAAAATATCAAACCGAAACTATTTAATATCCCGCAGATTTGACCATTTCGTGAATTGATTTAGGAACTGTTAAGCTCAGGAACACTTCTGATATAACGTCAGCTATGAAATATATTTTTTCTCAGCAGAGAAATAATAGTTTTTTACCTTGTTTTGATGAAAATTCGTTCGTGGCGGCAGCCATTTTGAATGACGACGTCAGTCGACATCGTTCAAAACTCCGCCTTCTGCTCTCTGATTGCTCAGGAACACTTCTGATATAACGTCAGCTATGAAATATATTTTTTCTCAGCAGAGAAATAATAGTTTTTTACCTTGTTTTATTGAAAATTCCTTCGCGGCGGCAGCCATTTTGAATGACGACGTCAGTCGACGTCGTTCAAAACTCCGCCTTCTGTTCTCTGATTGGTCCGGTCAAAACCTACCGGAGATATCCTTGTGGATGGGAGAAGTCCCAGACTGTGCAGTGAAGGGAAATGAGAATTGAGCGGAGCTGTGCAGGAAGGCGAGGGCCAGGCTAGGAAAACATAATCCACTCACTAAATTCAGAGTAGAAGGAGTTCTCACATAAAATTGTGACAGGCTGACAGAAACTACATTTGGTGCTCTAGGATTTTCTTTTTACTTTAGGGAAATCCACATGGCTTAAGATAAAGTTCGAACGTGATCTTCAAGTTTCTTCAACTTCACGCTTCAAACTGGAGATCAAATCTCGGGTGGTAAGCAAGCTGTTACGACAATAAGCAAAATTAAGCTAACAGTTGGCTAATTGGCCTTTTGATGAGAAAGTCTGTGGTGTTTCACAGCTGCACAGCTCAAACATTCTTCTACAAAACTAGCAGTGTGGGGAGCTTTGATGCCATTTGCTTTGAATTAACCGTTGCCATAGTTTTTGTGAGGAGTCGTCTTATCTTCAGCTGTTCAGCCATGATGGCTAGTGGTGTTCTTTAAACCTTATTTTACTGCAACAAGTATTTAAAAAATACAATAATTTGAGATAAACTATGAGTTCATCGAGTGGCTAAATATGATTTATTTATTTATTTATTAAAGCAGCTTTCAACAAAGCACTGCAAACAGAAGCATTAGTTTTATGGGTAAGAATGCAATGGGGGCCATGTTCCACTGACCTGTTGAGGTAGACTCGTTTCTCTGTGAACTGGCCTTGGCCATGAATTGGGTCTTCAAATGGCTCGTTCTGAACGACCTCCACCCCTTCGCCTCGATCGCTCTGCTCATGGCTGTGTTTGCTGATCATGTACAGCTGCCCGATCCGGTACTGGAAGATACAGAAACAAGCAGGAAACATGAGAACACAAGACTGCAGCAGCATACCAACCCACCAGTGTAACAAAACAAGCTTCATCTTGACCGTTTGTCATAAATACTAACAAAAAATAAGATCAACTGCTAAGCAAATCATGTCACGAGTTTCGATTTTCATTTTCTGAAGGATGAACTACTACCTTGAATTCGTTCAGGACTCAAAACCCCACTTGAAGTTTCACAAACACTAACTTTTTAACATAAGACATCCTTACACAGTAGTATTATTTTGGTTTCAATGTACATTACTTTTGTCTATACAAGACAGTGGTGAGACCAGCTATGTTGTACGGTTTGGAGACAGCGGCATTGGCAAACAGGAGAAATAACAGAGTGGCAGAAATGAAGATGTTAAGGTTCTCTTTGGAACGGATGAGTTTAGTAATGAGATCATCAGCACAGGTTGAACAACTGGGAGATAAAGGGGGAAAAGGAACAAACTCTTGGAGATGGTCAGGATGTGCAGCAAAACTGCTGACATAGCTCTATAGAACCTCACTAACCTACACATGGCGAGGTCAGTGAACAAGGCCAGGCTGATTCTGGCAGATCCTTATCACCCACTCCATGGTGAGTTCAGGTTGTTTCCATCTGGGCTCAGCTATCAGCAGCCCAAATGTAGGATGAACAAACTAAAAAACTCATTCATCCCTGTAGCAAACAGGTTCTCAACAAACAATGATGATTTCTGTACTGTTGTTTTAATGTCTCAATGTCTTGTCTAGTATGGATATTTTGTGTGCCTACTGACTGTGAAACTTATGGCCCCTTGGCGATAAAAAGATTCTTGAACTTGAAAGTTAGAAAGGCCAGAAAGAGATGGATGTCCAGAGGAGGGACAGTGGGTACCGGTATATTGGTAGAAGGATGTTAGAAATGCAGCTGCCAGGAAAAAGACAAAGAGGAGATGTATGGATGCGGTTAGAGAGGACATGGAGGTGGTTGGAGTGAGGACAGAGCGAGATGGAGAATGACTCGCTGTGAATCCCTGAAAAAGGAGCAGCCAAAAGAAGAAAAATATTTATCCATGTAACATGTAACGCTTACATTAAATTTGTGGTAATTGGACTTTGACTACATGTACGGTAGTTCAATTTTTTTTAAGTCAGGCATAAAACAAAAGATGCAACAATAGTTATTTTACATTTATCTTTTTTTTTTTTGTTGGGGGGGGGTTCATTTAAAGCTTCAGTATGTAGCTTTTTTTATAAACATATTTCTTCACTCTATCACTACCTCCTGACAGACTGATGTTAGCCAGGTAATCTCTGGAAAAAAAAAAAAAAAAATATTGTCCCCTTGCTTCTCCAGGTGGTAAATAAGCATTTCTAAAAAGAAAAGGTGACACGCCATTTTCCAGCCAATAAAAACAGAGTTTTTAATCAGCCAATAAAGAGCTGCGTTCCAGTTGTCCTCAACAGAGCTTCTCACGCCCCAACCCACGCCCCCACCTGTCCCAGCGCCGCGCACGTTCAAAGGATTGGAAAGCGATGCAGAACTGTTTTGTATGTCACACAAATTATTAAATTCCCCTTCTTAATCCCTGATCAGGACTTTTTTTTTTTTTCAAAAGTCAAATAATCGCTTCATCCACCGCTCTGTACCGCTTCCTCTGCCGACTGCGATGAATGAGGAAGTGAAATTGTCACGAGTGAATAAAAGTAGGGTTCAACGTGGCTGCCAGAGGCTCTGAAGATTTCCTGGTGTTCTGGACTAGCGCCCCATGGTTTTATTTTTTAGAAGGTTTTAGTAACATATAAACACAGAATATCGCAGCGTCTCCAAGAGACTGCAGCTGGGGGCGGAGCAGATCTCAAGTTCAGCGGAGAACGGACTGTAGCTCCCCCCTCAGAGCTCTGAGGGGGAGGGAGCAGAATGCTTTTCCTTGTTGAAAATTTTTCTAAGTGTTTTGGTCATACAGAAATCGCAGATAGTACCTTTAAG
>JBBPBX010051161.1:0-24681 GCA_038048925.1 Garcialebias charrua | reverse complement strand
GTATTGTTCTTTTAAAATGAATGAATAAACATCAAATCAAATCAAATCAAACCTGTATAAATACAGTAAAGGTATGAATCATCTCACCACTGGGAGATCCCTGCAGTACCACAGGCGGCCGCGGCGGCGCTGTCGAGCCCCAACACACTGCTCCGATAAAGATGTGAAAATGGCGGAGCTACAAATGCTTCTGGAAGAGGAGATTCCAGCGGGACGAAGCGCACTATTGGACAGCTTCACCAACTTAGAAAGAGTCGCCGAATACTGCGAGAGCAACTATGTCCAGGTATGTGGTTATTTATTTTTTATTTTATGTGTCAAATGACGGGCGACACCTCAGTGTCAGTGGGTGGCGAGCTGATGCTAGGCTAGCTGTTGCTAAATCTGAAAACACGCCGCTGCCTGGGCATTTCGGTCCCGTAGGAAGCCCACCATCTGCACATTCCCCTCCACTTTGTTCGTGTCACGATAAAGCAGTGTTTCTGTCGGACTGTGATATCCAGTAACGTGACGGTGGGTGTGTGAGACTTGTATCCATCGGGAGCTAAGTGTTAGCTTGGTAGCATCTCCATCCACGGCCAACATAATAATAAAAAAAGGTCATAAAATCAATCTTTGTGATCTGATTGAGATCTGCTGCAGCAAGCGGCTTCAAACTGAGAATATCCACTCAGTGTAATCTCTAATAAGCTGATGAGCCGACGTGACTACACGATAAACACAGAAACTGATGTATTATGAAGCACGTCTCTTTTATTTATGACATTCTTTGGATTTTATCTTCTCGTCCGGATGTTTTTATGTTTATTATTATTTTTTTTTTTAAATAAACTTTATTTCAACCATACAACATTAGAAATATCTTCCAAACCAAAAACATCAAAGCACACACACAAAATATGCATAAGTATTACAGATCCTATTAAACTAGACCACATTTTTTAACTAAATATAAATGCAACTATCTCAGCAAATATACAAAATAAATTCAAGTATAAATAGCATAGGATCAGAAACAATAAGCCAATAAATGCAATACAAAGAGCAAAAGAATACAAAACAACAGGGGTCTGCTTATGGGGTAAAATTAAATTTCTGAATAAGAGTTTTTGTTCTTAGAAGTTTCTTATTGTTAAAATTAAGCTTTTCAATAGAGGCAATATATATTTATAGGTCAGTTTCTTTAAAATTATTAAAATATGGTATTTTTTCATTCCACTTAATTTGGTGTACATATATTTTGCCAAAATAATAATTAGATTTATTATAAATACTGTAGTTCGTCTGAAGAAAAGTCAGAGTCAGAGAGAGTCAGAGAATCTTTATTGTCATTTGCACCGCATGTGGTAAATGTGATGAAACGAGATTATGTACACAGGGTCCCAGTTACATTCAACAACAAAATGTAAGAGAAAAACAGTAATAACATCTAGGATTGACTAAGAAAAACATCAACTAGAAATACACTAAGCACTAATGTAATAGAAAACAAAATCATTACAAACAGCAGCACGAACATGAGTCTGTATGAGCAGATGGTCACAGATGAACACAGCAACAAGAAAACAGATCAGCATCAGCATGATGTGATATTTTGCAGTGATTATTCTTATTATTTATTTATTCATGAGTCTAACAGCCTCAGGGTAGAAGCTGTTCCTCAGTCTAGTGGTTCTACATCTGAAAATAATGAATTATTAAAGATGAGCAATGTTTGCATTGTTGAAAACACAATGTACTTTTTAATTTTTTCAGTAAGCAGTTTTTGTATTTCAGACCAGAATACTAAAAGACTTCTGGACAGAAGTCGAAACGTTTTCTGCAACAAATAAAGTCCAGTTGATCCTGTATTGAACGCCTTTTTTGACCAGAATACTGTATTGTAACTTCTCGTCCGGATGTGACTGACAGTTTTCCGATGCCAAATCACAAAAATCAGGTAGCAGATGACAGATTTCCACCCCTATTCTGTTTATTGCCTTTTTATTTTAAATTCGTACACATTACGGCTCTGACTAAACTATTTTAGTCTGTGTGAACTGATATTTTCTGTTCTTGAAAGAAAACGTGTTCAGACTAAAATTCAAAACAAAAACTAAATGTCCCTGCTGGGCCAACAAAGTCAAAACTAGAAAACTTCTTAAAATGTGCAAAGCAGTTTCTAGTTCAAAACTCCAAAAAGTACCTTTTTGTAGTACTGTACTCTAAGCTAAGAAACAAAATACAGTTTAATGTATGAACTGTATAAGAAGTTGTCGCCATGGTGACCCCCTTTCTCTCGTTCCCCAAATTCATGGAAGGCGGGCAGAAACTGACTGAAAAGTAAGCCTCAAACAAACGGTCGCCGTGCGAAAACTATGACTGGCATCTTCTCAGATCGTGAGAAGCCGTAAACTACGGTGGCCCTGAAGTTTGAACCACAAATTCAAATAAAAAAACACTAGATTTGAAAACGCAATTACATTTGAAGACATTTTTTATTCAACCTTTATTTAGTCTGGTAAATCTTATTGAGCCTCATGGTCTCATTTACAAAAGCGACCTGCTAAAACTAAAGAATGAAGAACAGCCCCTTTTTCCAAGTTCAGTCCTCACTGACGGAACACTGCAGGTGATCATGTCCTGAGAGCGCACACTGTAGCTGCACTCGCACAAAGACATGTAGACAAATACGGTTGCATTATGCAAAACCGGGAGAGGTGGGACCAGTGTGAACCATGAGACATCGCCGATTGGACGACAAGATGTTTAAACCTCCCACCTTTTCCAGTTTATCTTAATGTAATTCTGTTTTTTAATTTGTAGTTGTGGTTTAAACTTCAGGGCCACCGTAGAAAACCCTGATGGTCACACATGTTGGGTTTTTATGTTTCTTCTAAGGGTGCAACCATTGCAGTTTTCTGGCCGATCACCGATTTCTTAAGCCTGACCTGCCGATTCACCGATTTCTTAAGCCTGACCTGCCGATTCTGATTTTGGCCGATACTGATTTTGTTTTAGAAGCGACACTCGGACGGGTGTTATAAGGTCACAATGCACCTTCAATTTTCCAATATTTTATTGTACAGCATATCCTTGAACAATATCCTAGAAAGAATACAAACTTGTTTTAACTGGCCATGAGGTTGTGCTCTGACATATAAATGAAGTTTAGACAAATTTCGTAAAAAAATAAATAAAATAAATTGGTTTCTCATTTTATGTATTTGCCGATCTCCCAAAATTAAAGAAATCGGGGATGATTTATTGGTGCACCCCTAGTTTCTACACTTTTATGTAGATGTGGCTAGCCATAAAGTTTTTACTTCCAGATTTTGAAGAGAGAATTTGGAGTACATTTATGACTGAAGTATTTAGAAGCCAGCCAAATGAAAGAAGACAAATTCCTACATTTGTATGCAGAAGATTTAACATTTTTTAGGCTAGTCGCAACTAGGCCTGTCATGATAACAAATGTTGCTGGGCATAGGCCTGTCGTAATAAACGATAAATCAATTCATCACAAGATAAATGAAAATTATCAACCTCATTTTCATTTATCGGCTTTATAATTTCTTCGTCTCTCTCTTTCTACTGAAGACACTGGATGACACAAAGCTCAACTCTGGTGATCTTCACTGACCCCTCCATTTCTCTTTTCTCTTTAAAATCTGTTTTAACCGTCCAAAATCGCGTTTTTTGGATCGTTAAAGCAGCTAAGCTAAGAAGCTAAGCTAACAGGCCGACCTCAGGGAAAACCCGCCGTCTTGTCAAAGCTCCAAAATTCACGGTTGAAATCCGTGCCTTCGTGTAAAAAGTTTTTCTTTGCAAAAAGAAGCTGAGAACTTGTTTACTGATTTATTTTTATTTTTTTCTCATTTACCCTTTATTTATACAGGTAGTCTCACTGAGCCACAAAAACTCATTTTCAAGAGAGACCTGTTTAGGGAGCAGATGGTGGAGGCTAAGGGCCTTGCTCAGGGACCCAGAGTGGGGCGAATGAGGGTGGAGGCAGGTGTGGGTTTTTCACCTTTTTCCACCCACATTTGTTTTATGTTGTCTGTACCGGGGTTTGAACCGGCAATCTTTCGATCACAGGCCCACCGTTACTAACCACTGCGCCACCACTCACCCCAATTAAATTAAAATTAATTAAAAGCTTTGTGTGAAAAATGCTAAGCTAAAGAGCTCAAACCACACTGAGTGTCCGTCATTTTGAGAACCGAGAAACAGGAAGGAGACATGCCCATGTCTCGTCAAGGGGCCTCCCTCACATTTTTCTTAAAGAGACACGCTACTCGCTCCCTCATTATCCATCCTTCAGTTTAAACAGTCTTATCCACAATATTCCTACGCCCCATGATGCCTTGCGCGAATTATGGGAACGACTTCCGCCGGAAGTGAGAGCAGCAGTTAAAGCCCAGTCTACTGGCTGTATTTATCACGTTTGTTTTTGTTTTGTTTATTTCTAATTAATTACAATGGTTACTTCGTGTTGGGTCAGTGGGTGTTCCTGTCGGGTAGACGTTTGTTCAAAGCGCAGTTTTCACTTAGTCCCAAAAATAAGTAAACGTGAAGGATTTATCTCCATCGGAGGAGCTGACAGCTGCCCCTCCTCTGCTCGGATCTGCTCTCGAAGACGTCGTGTTCAGATCACGTTTTCTCCGGTAAACAAAATATTCTACATAAATCATTTTGTGAAACAATTTCAGAACAATGTGAGAGTATAATTTTCTCTGTGTTGGAGCTGTTGTTGTTTTTTTCTTCATGATTTAGCATTGTCTACTAGCTGTGGTTAGCTTAGCATGTAGCGTTAGCATCTGTTAAAGTATTTACTAAACAAATCTGTGGATAAATAATATAACTACATGTGTGTGTAATACATTTGCAGTACATACATATGCTGTGTGTATGTGTATACTGTATGCACACTATATATACAGTATATACATACTGCACATACATACTGTACTGTAGTACTGTTTTGATTGTAGGTCCCTGTTACTCTCATGTGAATAAAGCAGTGGGATGCTGTTTGTACAGAAAATATTCCATAACACAAGTTCATCTTTTGGTTATTACTACATTTGTTCTATTGAAATATTTATTTTTTCAGGAAGGCCTGCACACAAGTCACAGACTGGTCTCCCACGCTGAAGTTGACAGACACACTTACTCTGAGACGCAGGAGCAGAAGAACAAGTAATGACACAAGCACCTGGCACAATAATTCAAAAATATTAAAGTAAATCTAAGATAAAATTACTGAAATCAATATAAAATTGAACATTACAGTATATCTTTGTGAATGAGTAAAAAATGTAGGAGCAACTGTATTTATTCTTTCTACTTTGAGTAGCAAACTTGGTCTTATTTTAGACTTTGTGATGCAAACATGACAGTTTTATTCTTTTTTTTTTTAAGGTACAGACGAGTGAAGGGCCGAGTTCCATCGTCTTGGATTCCGGAGGGGTTTGCTGCTTGCGCCAGTCGTCCAGTGGTCGTCCAGTGGTCGTCCAGTGGTCGTCCAGTGGTCGTCCAGTGGTCGTCCAGTGGTCGTCCAGTGGTCGTCCAGTGGTCGTCCAGTGGTCGTCCAGTGGTCCCACATGATGAGGAATCTGTTCCAGTTTGTTTAAAATCAGAAACTGCCCATCATTTCTTGTTGAGTGTATTTGACCTGGTATTTATTCTTGTATTTATTCTGCAGCCAATCATTTTCATTAAAAGACATCAAATCACCCACAGTTCTCATATTGTATTCAGTTTCAAATGTTTTTAGTTTATTCATTCATTCATTCAACCTTTATTTATACAGGCTTGCCTCGTTGAGCCACGGGGACTCATTTACAAGAGGGACCTGTCTCACTCACACCCAGGGTCAATTTAGAGTTACCAATCAGCCTAAAATTTATAATTATAGCTTTTATTCTTATCAATCTCCTCCTGGAGGAGGAACCACAGCAACGTGCATGTTTTTAAGTTTTGTACTTGTCAATAAAAAACTAAACTGGTAAGTTGCCAAAAAAACAATCACATCTAGTTTTTTTATTTGCAGTAGAACTTCTCATTAGACATTAAACAACGTATCTTATTGAAATAAAGAAGGTGAAACACAGCAACACCAAATGCACTTCAAACGCAGATTTATTTATAGAAATTATATTTTCACTCATTTGTTGCTGTGGTACATAACTGCACACAAACTTCTGGGCCAACTGGAGTGTCATCCATCCCTGGACCAACTGGAGCGTCATCCATCCCTGGACCAACTGGAGCGTCATCCATCCATCCCTGGAACTCACCTTATGCAGAAATATAACAGAAAGGAGGAAAAGAAAAGTACAGTATACAAACATTAGGGTTCATTTATGAACACACACAAACACACACACACCTAGATTATATATATATATATAACTAAACACACACACACATAGATTATATATATAAATAAACGCACACACACACGCACACCTAGATTATATATATATATAAATAAACACACACAAACACACCTAGATTATATATAAAAGAAACCCACGCACACACACACACCTATATTATATATATATATATATATATATATAAAGAATTATATATCAAGAATCAAGAAGGTTTATTAACATTGCATCAATTTTCACCAATTACAACGTAAATATGTAGTTGCAGCATCCAGGAGAGAGAAATGAGTGCAAAAAGCTGCAGCAAAACAAAGCACATGACATGTTTTATCAACACACGATATGTTTTATCAACACACGATATGTTTATTCAACACATGATATGCTCTTAGCGCGGCCAGGCCCAATCTGTCCCCAGATGAAGGTCAAAAGCAGGAAAAACAGGCAGAAACACTGGGATTCACAGCATTGATATTAAAAAAAGATGAATCACATTTTGTCTTCAAGACACCGCGTGATCCAGTAAAAACCATATCAAAGAGCACATTTAGTTACAATAACAAAGGAGAGACGGCAGGCAAGGAGATTGAGTCTATGATTAATTTCAGACAAACACAGAGTTCAGCAGATGTGCAGCTGGGTGTTATCTGAAGCTTCACAGAAATCTCTGGGGAGATATATATATATATATATATATATATATATATATAAACACACACGCCTATATTATATATAAACACACATCTATATATATATATAAATAAGCACACACACCTATATTATATATATATATATAAATAAACACAACACACACCTATATTATATATACAGTATAAATAAATATACACACACAGCATACATATATAGGTGCGTGTGTTTATTTGCCAGTTATGCACGAAAATATTAGTATCATTTAATCACTGACTACATAAAATCATAACACTAAAAGCTGTCTCTTAAATCATACCTGGTGTTCTCGATCCTCTGGAGGATACAGAGTCTTTTTTCAGGTGGTTTCTCGTAGCCCAGCCACAAAGAAGGATGCGGGTTTTTGTTTTCGGAGCATGTTCAACACACACTAGTTGCAGCCACAAATTCAGCTTCGTCTGATTATTCTTACAGCCACGAACAGCGCAACAGGTACCCGAGCTCCACAAGACATCTTCGTGACAATATTAGCTCAAAATAACAGAAAACAGAACTTTAACAGAACTTCTACGACGCGCACAGATAAACAAGTAAACAACGAGGAGCCAATGCAGAAATTCTACTTCCGGGGTCAAACGGAAGTAAGTCCCATAATCGCAAATACAGTGCCACCTTCAGGAATATTGTGGATACTGTCATCCATTGGTCAAAAAAAGGTACAGCACACAAAAAATAACCAACATTTCTTCTTAAATTTGACAATAATCTATCTTCGTTTAACGTCCGTTTTCCCGATTCTGGGGTGGGACGTTACATCTTTGTCGCCAAGTTTTTGATGCCAGATTAGGCGGTCAGTTGTGTCCAGTTCATTGAGGTTCAGTGCTTTCAGATCTTGTTGAATCATTTGCGCCCAGGTCTTTTTCGGACGGCCTTTGGGACGGGTGCCAGGTACTTCAAGGTTTTCAATAGCAAGTATAGTACTGTTTTCACTTCGTTTAACATGACCGAACCACCGCAAACGGTGTCGCCGGCATGCTTCCTTAATCGCACATAAGCCTGCTCGATGCAGGATTTCGGTCGATTGGATGTGATCTTTAAGACTAATGCGTTGCATCCATCGGAGCATTTTCATGTCGGTTCGGTGAAGTTGCTGTTCGAGTTTTGTTGTCATTGGCCATGTTTCTGCGCCATACAACAGCACGGGACGTATCACTGAGCCATAGAGTCTTGAACGTAGGAGTAGTGGGATGTCGCGCCGCATCAGTATAGAAGCGAGTAGATGCCATTTATTCCACGCCACACGTATACGTGCCCGAACGGCAGCTTCGGCTGTTCCAGTACAGTCCAACACATCCCCTAGATATTGAAACGACTTGACTGTTTCGACGCCAACGGCTCCAATTGTATTGTTGCGTTGTACTTGTTGTTGTGGATTGATGCAAGTAGGACAAACGAAATTGGTCGCTTTCGACAATGGACCACTTATTTTTGAACAATGTTTGTGACACCACTGTTGGCACTGTTGACACATGATTGAATTGCTGCCCACACCAGCTTTGTAAGCTGAACAGGGCCAACGACCAGTGGGTGTGGATTCGCCGGATTCGCCAGTGTTCATCGCTTTTGTTTTGTCAATGTTGATTTTGAACCCATGGTCGGCGAGTCGAGCGTTCCATTCTTCAAACATTTGTGCTGCGCTCTGTTCTGATGTGGCTGTTAGAATGATATCATCTGCGTACATCAGGTTCCAAATGTCGCCAGTGCGTATCGGCTTCGTGATTTCTTCCATTACTGTGATAAATAACAGTGGGCTGAGTATTGAGCCTTTGTGAACGTTGACGCCAATGTCGAACGCATCCGTATTCCCAACCGTTGTCCTGATGAACGTCTTGGCATTTGTGTACGTTGCCATGACTAGACGAACAAGATATTATTATATCAATTGGTGCTGGGCGATATGGAAAAAATCATATATCACGATATGGACTTTTTTATATCACGATAATGATATATATCACGATATATACAACACGATGTGTGTGTGTGTGTGTGTGTGTGTGTGTGTGTGTGTACAGGAAAAATTTGGACCAAAGTTTTTTTTATTTTTTTATTTTTATTTTAATACAGATACAGTTACAATTATAAGAATGTGAACAAAAATAACAAGGAAATTTGGACCATTTCTACTTTGGTCCAAATTTTTCCTGCAGGTGGCGGTAAAACAACGGCTGCTAATAAAACCCACGAAGAAGAAATCCGCTCTGGAAGTTGGAGTAAACAAAGCAAGAAACAGAAAAGGGAAAACGTTGCGTTTGATTGCGGTTTCTGTTGCGTCTCTGTTCTGTTTTGTATTGGTTAACTGGACCCGAGTTGGGACTCGGTTGGACTCTGGTTTGTGTCCTTTGGACCCATTTTGTCTCCGAGTTTCAGCGGAGCAAAATAATGGAAGCTAACAAGGTGAGCTGCCCCCTCTTTTTGGCAAAAGTTCTTCCTCGGGCTGCCTGCGCAGCTGTTTCTCCTTGTTGTGACACCGGCGTCATGCCCCTGCGTCTCCATTGCTCTCGAGTTTAACAACGTAAAGCATGTGTCGCAAACCCGCGCGTGCGTCAAACATAAAGCAGCGCCGTCATCTCGCAAAACCACAATATGAAGCTTCTTTGCGACAGTTATTTTTTATTCTTATTTATCACGATAGAGACGATAGAAGGAAAGTAGCACGATAGACACGTTTCTATCGTCCCCACGATATATATCGTCATATCGCACAGCCCTAATATCAATATTAACGTTTATCACAATAATTTCTGAGACAGTTAAATGACCAGCAAAATTTATTGTGACAGGCCTAGTTAGGAGATTGTTTCAAAAATTATTACTATAAACATTAATATTGTTTGAAATTTGACAATAATTAGTAATTATTGTCAAATTTTAAGAAGAAATGTTTAATTTGTTTTGCGTGTAGTACATTTTTCTGACCACTGGATGGCAGTATAAGACTATTTGAACCGAAGGATGGATAGTGAGGGAGCGAGTAGCGTGTCTCTTTAAGAAAAATGGGAGGGAGGCCCCTTGACGTGACATGGGCTGTCTCTCTTCGGTTCTCAAAATGGCGGACGCTCGGTGTGGTTTGAGCTCTTTAGCATAGCATTTTTCACACAAAGCTTTTGATAAAAAAAAAACAGTAAACAAAGTTCTCAGCTTCTTTTTGCAGAGAAAACACTTTTTACAGGAAGGCACAGGTTTTCAAGAAGACTTTTCCCCGAGGTCGGCCTGTTAGTTTAGCTCGTAGCTTAGCTCCTTTTTGACGATCCAAAAACGTGATTTTTGGATCGTTAAAACAGATTTTAAAGAGAAAGAGAGGGATCAGTGAAGAGCACCGGAGTTATCATCCAGTGTCTTCAGTAAAAAGAGAGACACGAAGAAACGATAAAGCCGATAAAGGAAAATGAGGCAGATAATTTTTGTTCATCGTTCGATTATTGATTTATTGTGACAGGCCTAGTCACAAGTCACTGTCACTTAAGCGTTCAGTAGAAAATCTGTAAAAGTCATCAAACTTAAACTGCGATTGTGTTAAAATAAAAGAAAACCAAAATGCCAGTTTAGTCATGTCAAGTCTGTGACTGTTAAAACGTAGAGCGATGTTTCTTCTGTCAAGTCTGAGCTGGTAAACTCAACGTGTGTTTTTAAAATGGTAAAAAACCATCTTAAATAATCGTCCTACCATCTGTCATACAGACTGTATCGGGCGGCGTTCTGATACGTTGCAGCTGGTTGTCGTCGCTCTGGCTTATTGGTTTAATTTCATCAAATCTTTACATTGTCAGCTGCTCAGCCTTTTATTTTTCCCAAGCTTGCATTAGACTTTGAAGTGTTCCTTTAAAAAAAAAAGGATTTGAAGAGGTGTGATGATGAAATCTTGAGCTCCTGGATGAAAATGGCTGATCAGGTCTGACAGGTTGTCCTGTAGAGGAGGAGGATGTTGGCAGCTTTCCACCCTGCCTGGCTGCTGTCAGGTCCCTGTTATCGCTTACAGATCGCTCGGACAGGTAGTGATTAGTCAAGTGAATGAGCTTCTCATGAATGTGATCAGGTCTGACAGGTTGTCCTGTAGAGGAGGAGGATGTTGGCAGCTTTCCACCCTGCCTGGCTGCTGTCAGGTCCCTGTTATCGCTTACAGATCGCTCGGACAGGAGTATTAGTCAAGTGAATGCTTCTCAGATGTGTCAGCTCTCCGTCTGTGAGGCAGGTTTATAGTTACCGCATCAGTCGTCTGAGAATATACACTTGTTGAACTTGTAAGCTCTTTCCCCATGAGAAACACGAGTTGAATTTGTCTCACTGCTGTGTTAAGTGATGGGAAATATGAAGAGGATGGCGGTAATACACCGGAAGGTTGTAAACTGCCGTAAAACCTCACAGAAGAAGAAGAAGATTCTATCACGTGTAGCAGATTTACTGACCTTGTTCACAACTTTATTAAACATCATTTTTGTTGTTTTGCGACAAATGCTACTAAGGCTAATAACCAGCTAATTGTTGAACTTGTATCAACTTGTCAGACTCTGCGTTACTTTAAGGAGCAGAACAACAGAGGAGGCACAATAAGGAATTTTAAAAATTAACTATAAATTAAGGATGCACAATATATTGGATTTTTGGCCAATATGTTAAAATTTATTTGGCCATTAACCGATACCAATACTGATTTTTATTATTTTTCCTTAGACCTACTTACAGAGACTACATAGCTTCCCTGAGTCTTGAAATGATGATGAAATGTTTATTCAGCTGTTTCACTCTGGTTGACGGTGAAATTCCCCTATGGGCGGTGGGTTGAGCGTCAGATTACATGTCCTCCAGGCGTATTCAGATAAGGTGGCCTTCAAGGCCAGCGGGGGGAGCCAGATTCAGATAAACACACAGTTGTTTTGGGTACAGGCAGAACATAATGACATCTACCTTGAGTCTGTGTTGGTCCTAAAACGGTTCCGAAATGCCTAAATTATGTGGTCACACCGATGGAACGTGCCTGAGTAAAAAACCCCGATATCTGATCCATTCTGCCAAAGGCAATTGTGTCTGGGTACACGGGCACGAACCAAGCCATCACAAAGGCAAGCAGCGTGATCGGGTCCTAATTTGCTGCTGACAACTTCCTTGGTTGTAGATAAAACCAGCAACCAGCTACATCCAATAAGCAGGAACCAGTTATCGTAAATCGCATTAAACATGCGTCCTTAAAACCCACAGATGGCAGCAGAGATAGCCATGTTTTCAAGTCGATGATATATCCAGCTGTGTGCGTGCCAACAGGGCAGCTCGGCTCCCCTAAAGCCTGTCTTCTATTTGAAGAAATGTTATCAATTGTGTTGAGGGACCAACTGGCCAAATAACAAGTCCATAATTATGGTTTAGAAGATATGCAGGAGAGGCTCAAGCAGTTTCACAGACAGACAAAGCAGCAAAGCAGAGAGGGAGGGGAAGCATCTGACCTAGGCAGAAGCAAGTGGTGAAGAGTGTCTCATTAATAGGTGAAAGTGGTTATTAATGAGACACTTGGCTTGCCATACAAGCCACCTTCGTCTCGCTCTGGAACTCCTGGAGTAAATGTCAAATCAGCTGCATTTCGCCACCCAGGTGAAATGCAACCGCTAACGGTGCCATGCCGCTAACGGTGCCATGCCGCTAACGGTGCCATGCCGCTAACTGTGCTATGCTGCTAACTGGACCATGTTGCTAAGATAACCTCACTGTCATCAGAACCACTGCCAATAGGACCATGCTGCTGTAGATTTATTTATTTTTCACTTTTGGCGCCTCGTTTTTGTATTTTTGATGCGCGATTTGAGTAAATCCTTGTTTGTTAGTTTAGTTTATATTAGTGCTCTCATAAAGCGTGTAAATTATAGCTGAACAGAACCTCTGAGAATCGTGTTGCTGCTGTTTGGTGTATTGTTTTGCACTATTAGTGACTGGCATATGTCTTAGATCTTTTAGCGTACTGTTTGGCATTCGTTGAGCATATATCTTCGTTTATATCTGCCGGACCCAGTTCTGGACTGCGATCTGTGAGGGCATTACCATCAAGCTGTGGACCGGACCTGCTAAGCTGCTAACAAGACCACTCCGCTAACAGAACAGAACCATGATGTTGAAAGAACCTCACTGTTAACCGAATCACACTGTAGAGGTTTTTTTCTTTTTCAACTTTGGTGCCTTGTTTTTTAGTATTTTAGTAGTATTTTTAATGTTATTTTTTAATTATGCAAGTAGTATGCTGCTGTGTTAACTAAAAACGGCTCCTCCTGCCCGAGTGCCCGCCCACACTGGAGAAGCAGGAAGGGGAGGGGGAGTGAAGCAGAGGGCTGTTCATTCATTCATTCATTCAACCTTTATTTACACAGGTTAGCCTCGTTGAGCCACGGGGAAAGACGGCAGGATTTCCAAGTATAAAACTATATACCGGTAGTTTATGGAGATAGTCTCAGCTTATATCGACAAAAAAAAAATCTCTATTTTAAAAATATCGATATTGCCCAGCCCTAGTTTTTAGTATTTTTGCTGCATGCTTTGATATTTCTTGTTTTTTTCTATACCTTAGATCCTTATTTACTGTTTCTCTTTACACTTTATATTTTTGTTATTGTTGGATGTAACGCCAAATTTACACTACATGCGTTCCGGCTCCGCCCCGCTCCGGTCCGACCTCCGCAGCAAATACGCACCCATTATAATCAATGACAGAGTTTACACTGGCTCCGCAGGCGGCGGCGGCGAGCTGCGGAGAGCGGACGGCAGTCCGTCAAAATTAGAAATTTTTCTATTTCTGCCGGACGCCGGAGCTGTGCCGGAGTCAACTTTTGAAGATTACGTCGCACCAACAGGAAAAGGAACGAGCACAACTTCCGTATTTACAAAATAAAATCACCACGGGCGGACTAATCCTAGCTCTATACGGATTTATTTGTACAAAAATGCTGTCAAACTATCATTTATGACTACGCCTACAAACGCAATACAAGAAATAAATAAATAAAGTATTTTATTCTGAAATGTAATACATCACTTCCTGTCGCTCATTTACGAGAGAAGATCAAGGCAGCAGTCTCTACTGTTGTTCTCCTTCTTCCACCGAATGAATTGATTTGTTCTGACTTACTTATCACTTGATTTATCGCGCGATCTCGCAATTCCCGCGCATGCGTCTCGGAGCGGCGCATCCATGCGGACCTGAGCGGAGCGGAGCCGGACCGCATGTACAGTAGTGTATTTTTTAGGGATGTCCCGATCCGATCACGTGATCGAAAACCGGGTCCCGATCACGTGATTTCAGACTCGACTCGACTCGGGCGTTACACACCGATCAGGGATCGGATATATATGTGTATATTTATTCTAAACACAAACGGGAATATTATATTAACTGTATGTTGTGTTACAGAGTCAAATTGTCTCGAAAAAGAACGTGCACAATATTTTAGCAACAGCGCCTGCCGTAAAGCGTGACTGTCGTAAAAAAGAAGTGGAACGCAGCATATTAGCTTTAAGTGGTCGGATATATATGTGTATATTTATTCTAAACACAAACGGGAATATTATATTAACTGTATGTTGTGTTACAGAGTCAAATTGTCTCGAAAAAGAACGTGCACAATATTTTAGCAACAGCGCCTGCCGTAAAGCGTGACTGTCGTAAAAAAGAAGTGGAACGCAGCATATTAGCTTTAAGTGGTCGGATATATATGTGTATATTTATTCTAAACACAAACGGGAATATTATATTAACTGTATGTTGTGTTACAGAGTCAAATTGTCTCGAAAAAGAACGTGCACAATATTTTAGCAACAGCGCCTGCCGTAAAGCGTGACTGTCGTAAAAAAGAAGTGGAACGCAGCATATTAGCTTTAAGTGGTCGGATATATATGTGTATATTTATTCTAAACACAAACGGGAATATTATATTAACTGTATGTTGTGTTACAGAGTCAAATTGTCTCGAAACAAAACGTGCACAATATTTTTGCAGCCGCGCCTGCCGTAAAGCAGTGACTGTCGTAAAAAAGACGCGGAACGCGGCAGCTTGAAGGGAGGCAGCGATGTCTGTCGTGTGGAGATATTTTAAAGTGGATGACAAAGATATTGCGTTTGCAAACTGTGAGTTATGTACAGTTCGTATTTCAAGAGGAGGTACAGACAGTTCGTATTTCAAGAGGAGGTAAGGAAAAGGCTGCATTTAACACAACAACCTAAGTTTCTTATTTGTTTACATGCCTGCTCAGTATTTTAAGTTGAGCTGCTTATTTTAAATTAGACATTTTTATTTCATACTGTTTTTAAAAAAAAAAATCTTATTACGGTACTTGATTGTTCAATCTACCTCACAGAAGTATTCTGTTAAATATTAAGGTAAATAATATAAATGCAATTACAAGGAAGTTGACAATGTTGTTTAATAAATGAAGACAAAATCAAAACTGCAGGCAGAACAAGAAAATACTGTAAAAAAGAACAAGACCAAAACAAAGAACAAGAAGGACAAGCAAAGAAAAAAGAACAAGAAAAAAAAACAAGAAAAAGAACAAAAATAACAAGAAAATGAACAAGAAAAAAATAAAGAATAAGAACAAGAAGGACAATCAAAGAAAAAAAACAAGAACAAAGAAAAAACAATAAACAAGAACAACAACAAAATAAAGAACAAGACCAAAACAAAGAATAAGAACAAAGACAAGCAAAGAAAAAAGAACAAAAACAAGGAAAAAAAACACACCAAAAAGAACAAAAAGAACAAGAAAATAAACAAGAACAAAATAAAGAATAAGAACAAGAAGGACAAGAAAAGAAAAAAGAACAAGAACAAGGAAAAAGAACAAGAAAAAGAACAAAGATAACAAGAAACTAAACAAGAACAAAATAAAGAAGGACAAGCAACAAAAAAGAACAAGAACAAGAAGAACAAAAAGAACAAGAACAAAAAGAACAAGAAAAGAAAACAGATCAAGAACAAAATAAAGAACAAGAACAAGAAAAACAATGACAAGAGAAAAAAAAACAAGAACAAAAAAGAAGATCGGAGCAGGAAACATACATAATAATAATAATAACAATAATAATAATAATAATAATAATAACAATAATAATAATAATAATAATAATAAGGTACTTGATTGTTCAATCTACCTCACAGAAGTATTCTGTTAAATATTAAGGTAAATAATATAAAAATTAAGGGACATCTAGATCTGTTTCTTTTTTTTCCCTTCATTTTAAAAATGTATTTTAGAAGTATCGGATCGGGACTCGAAATCGGCCAATTCTCAAATTAAAGGACTCGGACTCGAGGCCAAAAAAACCTGATCGGGACATCCCTACCCTGTGTACACAATTTCATCCCACCTCATGTACCACATGTGATGCGAATGACAATAAAGAACCTTGAATCTTGAAATTACTGTAGTTTAAAGTACACACAGAAACTACGTTAGCCACCATTCATTGTCTGTAGTTATTTTAGCGTTGATTCCTCACCGTCGTCATTAAACCTGTTGGTTTTCATGCTCTGGCAGCTGAATCCTTCACACCCCGTCATGTTCGCTCACCGCCTGAAATGAGTTGGGAATTATTTAGCGATTGCTCATCACTTTGTCTTAAATTATAACTGCTTAACTGCTTTTAGCAGTGCTCGACTGCCTCTAATGCAGAAATGAGAGATTATATTATGCATATACAAATGATTGTCGACATTTCCTGGTTTATGTTTAAACCGCAACAGAAATATGAAAAAAAATTCAAGGAAGGAGTTTGTGAGCTGATCTTTTGCAATTTAAAGTGAAAGTTTAAAGCCAGAGGCAGAAGGAACCTGCGGTGGGTTTACCGTCCGATCAGTGTGCTGCCATGCTGACAGCACAGTTCAGTGTTAGAAATAGATTTGAGGGCACTGCTCGGTTTTTACATTCCCTGCCGAGAAGCAGAAAATTTCACAAACTAATCAAACAAAACCACAGCTTAATGCTCTTAACCCTAAAACTAACTCCTGAAGTGGCTTCCTTTTGCCCAACCAGCTCCATAAATGTTTGGTTGCCCTGTACGTTAGAGATTATTTGGTTTGTTTTGGTTTTGTATTAAAATAACCTGAAAATGGAAAAATTGTAAGCATTTGTACATTTGTTAACGCTTATCTCCCACCGCTTTCAGTCATTGTTTTGGCCAAGAATATGCTTCTCTATCCTGATGCATGCTCAATAATCTAGAAAAATGTAAAAAAGTTAAGTCTGGTCCTCTGGACATTGAAAAAAATAATAAATTGTAGAAATGTTTTGTCTTTCCTTCGAAAGACGAAACGTTTCTACAGTTTTGTTTTGTTCTGTTTTTTGAATGTCCAGAGGAACAGACTTTTTTAAGAATATGTTTCTATCCTTCACTGTTTAAAAATGGCAATTACCGGTATGTCTGCTTTGGTCAAATCCTAAAAATTATGTGTTGTCTCTCTCATCACCACAAGCTCTCGTGGGATCTGTTAGCCCTCGGAGAATGTGTTGGAGATGAGACTCTGTGACTACTACACCAAATTCTAGCTTGGTAGCGTTAAAATTAACAGACTCTGAGCCGTTTGTGTTAGCTGATTTGAATCAGTTTTCCCCCCAAAATTAATACGTAGTTTTTGTTAATCTTTTGTTTACTTTGAAAGTTTCATTAAAATCTGGGGTTCATGAAATATTTTGTTAATAGGCCAGTTAGTCACCCATAGAGGCAATTACATGATTGCCTACAACTTAAAAAGCGTGCTGTTTGTACCAACAGTTATCGAGTTTGGGGGGTGGGGGGTGTCATTGCGAGGGTTTAGCATGACGGAAGAGGTTGTCTTTAGCTTTTTAGCTAGCATACATGCACTGCCAGCCGCTAGTTTAGTGTTACGTCGGTGCCGACAGGTGGTTTGTGGTTGGGGTGGGAGGGGGGATTCGGTAGAAGGGGTGCCCGGTTCTGTTGACGGGGCAGGGCGCCCCGCATGTATAATGGTAGGGGAAACATTTCTCTGTTAGGAAAATATGGAACAATAAAATTGGTAAAATAAGATGGAGCTATGTTGTTGAGGGCTTTGTAGGTTATAAGTAGGGTTTTGAATTCTGAATTTGACAAGGAGCCAATGGAGAGAAGCTAAAACTGGAGCGATATGATCTCTCCTACTAACTCTCATTAAGACTCGTTAAAAAAAACATTCATTTGTTTGTCTCATTCAGTCTCCAGACAAGCAGAGGGCGCTGGAGGAGACCAAGAACTACACCACTCAGTCTTTGGCCAGCGTGGCGTACCTAATCAACACGTTGGCCAACAATGTGCTACAGATGCTCGACATCCAGGCGTCGCAGCTTCGCCGCATGGAGTCTTCCATCAACCATATCTCACAGGTGGGTGGGTGTGGTCTCTTTAAATAAGCCGCATGTTGTTTTCACAAAAAAAATTATAGATTTAAAGATGGTCTGAAATGTAAAAACAAGTGATGTTCCAAAGCATCGGCTGTTGTCAGAATCTAAGCTTCACCAGTATTTCGCAGGCCCAACAATCAAAAACCAGAATATTTTACACCCTCAATAGGTGGGGGTGTAACAATCCCCTCCCAAAATCTGCCTCATGACTTTGGTAAAATTATCACTCTAATTATCTCCATGACTTTTAAGTCTGATGTGTAGCTGCAGTTCACAAACCACTCAGACACTCTGAACATGTTTCAAATCACAAGCTTTTGGGATTTTTCATTTGGTTTTTTTAAGTTGTTTTGAAATCGGTGGTGAAATGTAATTAGATGTAGGTAGATGTATAAATATCTCTTTGTGATTCACCACCTTACTGTGGTGGAGGAGTTTATGGTCCTAAATGATCATAGGAGTTATCCTGTTGCGGGCAGTTACCCTGTTGGGTCTCCCAGTGCAGATTGGTTCTACCAAACAGGCCAGACAAAGAAAGATTCACTATACAGGTAGTCCTCGACTTACGACGCCCTCGACTTACGACGTTTCGGACTTGCGCCACACATCTCATTTATTTTATTTTATATAAATAAATCAATGTACAGTACTATACAGTTACCAAGCACTTAGCCTATCCTAACACAGTTTTTAAAGATGAAGGAGTGAGTTGAATTGTCTCCCTCCTCTCTAGCAGGCTCCATTCCCATAAAGGGAGATAGAAAGGGAGACAATTCAACTCACTCCTTCATCTTTGAAAACTGTGTTAGGATAGGCTAAGTGCTTGGTAACTGTACAGTACTTACATTTATTTATTTATTTAAAAAAAAAAAATATATTTTATTGTATGTGATCCGACTTAGTTAATTTCGTGTTACAAATGGACCGTAGGTCCGGAACTCGCTCATAAGTCGAGGACTACCTGTACTTGTATGGAGAGAAGACAGTGAGGCACTCAATGTTCCTTGCCAGGGCTACTGGAACCCCACCCTGGAGCCAGGGTTGGGGGAGGTGCATATCAGCAAGTGCCTTGTGACCTGGCATCCAACCATGGATGGAGGTCAGCCCAAATGAGCTACATGGGTTCACCTTCCTTTGGGTGCACCACCTGTCTATACCTGTAGCCGGTATGGATGGTACTAATGCTAGGTGAGCTGATACAACCTCCGCTTCCCATCCGGAAGTCACGGAGCTGTCTGTCTTTATTTATACAGGTTAGTCTCGTTGAGTCCTAGTTTACAACTGATGGAAGTTAAATGTTTCCGCTTCACATCCTCAGACGGTGGACATCCATAAAGAGAAAGTAGCTCGGCGAGAGATTGGCATCCTCACGACCAACAAGAACACCTCCCGCACTCACAAGATCATCGCCCCAGCCAACCCCGAGAGACCCGTGCGCTACATCCGCAAATCTGTTGACTACAGCCTGCTGGACGACATGGGCCATGGAGTCAAGGTGCTCAATCTTGTTGTTTTCACTCCACATCTTATCTTTCAATTTGTGAAGTACCTTCTGGGCAATTTTATTGCATTACTTAATATTTTGTTGGTTTTTGCACAATAAAAGACGTGCTTCATCTTATAATTATTCTAATATTAATTTTAATATAATTTCTGCCATCTCTGCTTTAGGTATAGATTACTGTAATTCTCGGGCTACAGAACGCACCTGTCTAAGCCGCGCATACTAAATTTAAGATGAATCATAATTTTGTACATAAATAAGACGCTTGGGTTATTAAGCTGTGGGCATCTACCGTTCATAATATAGAATCTGTGCACAGCGCCGGCATAATGTGCAGCTCTTTCTTTTTGTTCTACAAGAGTCAGCCGTTGGATGGTGTTTCACAGACTATGGCTTGCTTTGAACCACTGATGATTGTCATAAGTCTTCATGATGCTTTGCGGTCTGACTCACGGTTGAAACAATTAACCTACAAAATGAACACAAGAACTATCCAAGTATAGTCACTGGACAGAACAGTGTCAAACACCATGTAACCTAAATTATTTTAAAATGATACACTGGTCAATTTTACACACAAGTCTAATCGAGGTCATGTGACTGGGAGTTACATACACTACATTGTCAGAAGTATTCACTCACCTGCCTTGACTCACATATGAGCTTAAGGTTCAATATGACGTTGGTCCACCCGTTGCAGCTAGAACAGCTTCAACTCTTCTGGGAAGGCTGTGTCCACAAGGTTTAGGAGTGTTTATGTGGATTTTTGATCATTCTTCTATAAGTGCATAAGTGCATTTGTGAGGTCACATACTGATGTTGGCTCTCAGTCTCTGCTCTAATTCATCCCAAAGGTGTTCTATCGGGTTGAGGTCAGGACTCTGTGCAGGCCAGTCAAGTTCATCCAAACCAGACTCTGCCATCCATGT
The DNA here is from genome assembly GCA_038048925.1 of Garcialebias charrua. Taxonomy (NCBI): domain Eukaryota; kingdom Metazoa; phylum Chordata; class Actinopteri; order Cyprinodontiformes; family Rivulidae; genus Garcialebias; species Garcialebias charrua. Next base: position 3,790 of record JBBPBX010051161.1, on the reverse strand, counting down.
CTTTATGGACCTTACTTTGTGCACTGGTTCACAGTCATGTTGGAAGAGGAAGGGGCCAGCTCCAAACTGTTCCCACAAAGTTGGGAACATGGAACTGTCCAAAACGTCTTGGTATGCTGAAGCAGTCAGAGTTCCTTTCACTGGAACTAAGGGGCCAAGCCTAGCTCCTGAAAAGCAACCCCACACCATAATCCCCCCTCCACCAAACTTTACACTTGGTACAATCCAGTCAGACAAGTACCGTTCTCCTGGCAACCCCCAAACCCAGACTCGTCCATCAGATTGCCACATGGAGAAGTGCGATTCATCACTCCCATAGAACGCACTTCCACTGCTCTAGAGTCCAGTGGCGGTGTTCTTTACATGACTGCATCCGATGCTTTGCATTGCACTTGGTGATGTATGGCTTGGATGCCTCGACCATGGAAACCCATTCCATGAAGCTCTGCGCACTGTTCTTGAGCTAATCTTGTGGGGCCGAGGTGGTGTAGAGGTAGGGCAGCCGGCTCAGGACCAGAAGGTCTCTGGTTCGATCCTCGGTCATGGCATACCTCGTGTCCCTGGGCAAGACACTTAACCCAGAGTTGCTCCCGGTAGGACAGGCAACGCCTTGCAAGGCAGTCTACCGCGACCGGTGTATGAATGTGTGTATGGATGGGTGGATGGTTGGTACTGTGAAGCGCTTTGGGGCCCTTCAAAGGGGTCTGGAAAGCGCTATATAAGTAAGCTCCATTTACCATTTAATCTGAAGGCCACATGAAGTTTGGAGGTCTGTAGTGATTGACTCTGCAGAAAGTTGGCGACCTCTTCGCACTATGCGCTTCAGCATCCACTGACCCCACTCCGTCAGTTTACGTGGCCTACCACTTCTATTTTCTTATAAAACAGCTGACAGTTGACTGTGGAATATTTAGGAGAGAGGAAATTTCACAACTGGATTTGTTGCATAGGTGGCATCCTATCAGTTCTATGTCGGAATTCACTGATCTCCCGAGAGCGACCCATTCTTTCACAAATGTTTGTAAAAACAGTCTGCATGCCTAGGTGCTTCATTTTATACACCTGTGGCCATGGAAGTGATTGGATTTTTATCTGAAAAATGACTTAAAACACAGCTAAAAAAAAGAGAAAAGTACTGGTAGTCTACCAAAAGTCACTCATCGCTATGTTCTTCGTCCTCCTAAGAATTAAAATCCTCTTCGAGGCTCAGAAACGCGTCATCACACACAGCTTCCGTGTCGCTCTCGGCAGCTGTTTCCTTTTTCGACAGCCACATCAATCGCTTTTAACTTGAAAACTGCATCATAAGAAACTCTCGGTGCATTTTCGATTATCACTGCAGATTAACATTGTCTGTGCATGAGGCGCAAAATACTGTATTGATACTGTAACAATCTGAAGAAATTAATGCACATCTATTTTGGGGGATGGTCCTTGAGAGTACCCCTCATTGGTCATTCAGGTTAGACTTCTGGTCACATGATGAAAGAATGGGTGGAGTTATGGTAGGAAATTCGAAACCCTGAGGAAGAGGCTTTAAGCCTAGGATATAGTTGACGCGTCGCATAGGGCGCGCGGCCAAAGTGACGCAATCGCGAAGTCCCCGCCCCCGCGCTTTGGCCAGCGCGTTGGTTTCGCGCGTGGTCGTGCACCTCCCAGATTTTGAAGCTCCGCAAGCTAGCGCGCGCCGAATTGATTGACAGGTCGGGTAGGGACCTCACCGACAGCCTTCACGCCAGAGCCTGCAGCTGTCTGCGCCGCTGTGGTCGTGGAAACGGCGTCGCGACGCATGGAGGAATGTTTTTTATGTGATTCAAATGTATTAAATTCCCCGAGCGAGCGGAAAGCCATTTGTTTTTGTTGTGTGATTTCAAACAGTTCTTCTTCTACGGTAGATTTCTTCTTCTACACCCTTTCTTGCAACATATGCACAGGTTTTAGAGGGTACTGCCACCTGCTGGTCAGTAAAAGAACAGCACTTTGCCATGCGCTGCCGTGCCACACTATAAACGCATGCACAGTGCACGCGCAGCACGCGCGCTCCAGCTTGCGGACCAAAGCGCGACTATACCCGAGGCTTTATACATGTGTTGCCTGAGGGCATTCATTCCGTGTCAGATAAGCCCACTCCTAAGAGGGGTGGGCACTGGGCAGCCATGAGTGCCAGCTCTGTCAAAGGAAAATGTTATTCAGTGGTAGGAAGTTACAGAGAGATGGCAGGAAGTCTGTCAAAATAAAATATAAACATATAAATTATTAAAATTATGAAAAAATACACAAATTAGCCACTCCCGCATATAAACTGCGGGGCACAAAGTGTGAGAAAAAAGTAGCGACTTGTACACCGTTGCCGGTGTACAAGTCGCTACTTTTTTCTCACACTTACGGTACAACAAATGGCCTCCAGCCCAACAGTTCACATAAAACATGATGAGCTTGGTAATCGAACGTCACAAAAGTTTTCTCAACTAAACAAATTGTTGACATCCAAGAGCAGAGCTCCTCAATGTTCCAAACATCAGCATCAACACCAGACAGTAGGGGATCTTAGGTCCAGTCCATAATTTACAGTCACGCACTGTTTATTGATTAACCTGCCTAAATAAAGGTTGAATGAATGAATGAATTTGTGGGAAGGCAAAGTTGGACAGAATCACATTTACACTCTGGAAGATCGGGCGATCTACAAAGTTTAAGAGTTTGGATTTTAATTTAGCATTCGACTTAAAAGTATTTTCAATTAAATAAGTAAATAATTCTGGAGGCAGCGAAGTGTCTGTTTCCTGCACTACACACCTGTTTGTGTAAAATGTACAGCAGCCAGAACAAAACATGAACAGAGGCACCTCACTTTCTGATTCGTTTTGCTCATGTTTTAGTTCGATAATGCACAGAAAAAAAAAAAAAAATTAAGCCTCACAGATGCACGTCCACAGACAGACATCATCATCATCAACTTTATTCGACAGACTCAGACACTTCAGGGTTTCTTATTTTTCAGTCTTAGATCAGCTTTATTAAATATGTAAGAGTAGGCCTGGGTGATATATCGATATTTTTAAAATATCGAGATTTTTTCTAAAGAGATGCAAGACGAGACTATATCGCTTATATTGAGAATCCTCCTGCTGTCTGCTTTCTCCCACTCGCCCCCCTCCCTCTCCTTCACTGAACACAAACCCAGCACCTCATCTGCCCCCCTCCTTCCTGCTTGCTGGAGGGCGGAGACTTTCAGCACAACACGGCAGATATGAAGAGCGCCGCTAGTTGCTGAGGTGAAAAAACAATGTTCTTTCTGAGCTAGTTTGGATTTAAATTGTCAGATGAGGGCAGAAAAAATATTTTTGTAGACTATGCTGAAAATAATCCCGACGAAAGGTCGGAACTACGAATCTTTTTCACCATTTAAACAGCGGAGTGGAGCATGAACCATGAAACGGCAGAACCGAGTGTTTTTACAGCCTGCTGCTTCCTTAAAACAAACCACGGGTCTGAGCTCATTTAGCTGTGCGTGCACCGCAGAGCTTTATGAGAGGAGCAGAGAGAGGTGGAGACAATAATAAATCAGCAGTTTATCATATCGCTAAAGATACGGTCCTTAGCGGCTAACAAGATAGGGGCTAACAAGATGGCTAACGCTTTAGCCGTCTTCTTCCACAGCTGAGACTGACCGTGTCTTTAGCGATATGATAAACTGCTGATTTAATAATGTCTCCGCCTCTCGGTTCACGTTTCTGAGTGGAGGCTCACATTTACTGCAGTTCACAAACACACTGACTAAAGTGAAAGC
>JBBPBX010051160.1:0-24682 GCA_038048925.1 Garcialebias charrua | reverse complement strand
ATAGATAGATAGATAGATAGATAGATAGATAGATAGATAGATAGATAGATAGATAGATAGATAGATAGATAGATAGATAGATATAGATATACAGGTAGTCCTCAACTTACGACGCCCCTGACTTACGACGTTTCAGACTTACGTCACACATCTCATTAATATATATATATAATTTTATTTATTTATAATAAATAAATAAATGTACAGTACTGTACAGTTACCAAGCATGTAGCCTATCCTAACACAGTTAAGGAGTGAGTTGAATTGTCTCCCTCCTCCATTCACATAAAGGGAGCTAGCTCCCTTCATGTGAAAGGGAGACAATTCAACTCACTCCTTCAACTTTAACAACTGTATTAGGATAGGCTAAGTTTTTGTTAACTGTACAGTACTGTACATTTATTTATTTATAAAAAAATAAAATAAAAAAATATTCTTTTTTTTTGTATGTGATCCGACTTACGTCATTTTCGACTTACGAACGGCCTGTAGGTACGGAACTTGTTCGTAAGTCGGGGACTACCTGTATATGTATATATAATGTGTGTGTGTGTGTGTGTGTGTGTGTGTGTAAAGGTGAAACCTTTCCTGCACTCTTGCATTATTCTAAACAATGTTTCTAAACTCTAAACACTCTAAAAGAGCACAGAATGTCATGATTTCAGCTCCCTGCCTCCGCTCCTCTCAGCCACCTTTGTGCTTTTGGCCACGCCCACTTATCCACTGCAGAGCAGAGATCAGCTGATCAGCTGCAGGAGGAAGCTTCTCCCTCACCTGTGGGCTGCACAGAGGTGCTAAACAATTTGAAATGATTTATTTTAAATAAAAAAATCCATGCCGGTCGTGCGGCTCATACATCAATCAGCCATTGTGTCATGTCCAATCTTACTTTGAAAAAAACGTGATAGAGCGAGACTGCGAAGTAGCGACAGACTACTGCAATTGTAATCCTAATTAATATAACTGAGTATCTTTCCACAGGCGGGGCTCAGTTTGCCTGCGGTGATGTGAACATGTTTGAATTATTCATGTGGCAGTTGAAATAGAGTATGACAAACACACAGACACACACATTATTCCAAGACAGATTACATGAACTTTCAAGCCCCCGGCCCTTGGGAGCTTTCAGCGCCCTCTTCTAATGCCTAGAAAGTTCAGAGAGTGTGTCTGTGTGTGGCTTTGTGTATGTGTTGGTCCTGAGCATGACAACAGGCCCTTTCATAAAGGTCTTGCCCCTTCATCTACCTTGGGGCCTAAACTGCACACTGCCTGCTCCTGTAAAGACCTACATCTTTTTGATTTCATCTAATTTTTGTCTTTCTTTTTGTTCATTCTGTGTTTGCTCCTTGTGCAGTCAAAAACAGTTTTCCAAGTTTTTTTTTGACCTGGTCTTACCTACAGCTCTTTGTATTAGCTGACCTCTTGTTTTATTTTATTTTTCTTGTCTTTTTTCGCCAAGTTTCTGTTCAGCTGTAACTTCCCCCCACTGTAATATACTCAACACAACCACCTTGCTGCTCGTTGTTTCTGTCCACCTGTTCACATTTTGATCCATCCATCTAAACTGTTTTTGCCATCCATCTTTTTACACACTTTTTATAACATTTATATATACACTCCTACATATTCTCTTATAAAATTATCTGCGTCTCACTTATACCTTTACAAAACACACACTCCCACAACAGTGCCCACAATCTGGCCCCAGTAAAATCCTCCAGTGGTATTTACATGTCATGTTAAATGGATGAGCTGAGAGAACATGTCCTGGTTTGCCTCTGGTGTTGGATGTAGTGAGATACAGGACAGATTTCAAGATTACATCTTTATGGGATCTCTGCTGAATTCACAGCTGATTCCTTTGTGACATATTGCATTAAGCTCCTTGTAGTGTCAAAACATTTTAATACAGCGTGCGGTAAGATGAGTAGTTTTGCATGCATTTTTTGAGGCACTTGCAATTTATTTTTACAGGAAACGCTGATGTCCTGTTGCGCTGTTTGATGAAAGTAAGAGTGGAGATGCTTGTGTTGAGGACAAACCCCCATGTGTCCTTCTGACATGTGGATAACAATGATTTTACAAATGCTGAGGCAACTACACGCCTTTTAGTTGACAGCAAAATTTCCACAAGAGCTGTCATCCCAAACTGCAATTACTGCTGTGATGTCTTGAAATAAACAAACATTTTAGAATGCTTGCACAAACAAGGTGAACGTCTGAAAAAGTAGGTTAGAGAAGGTAAAACTGATGTTAGAGGATGCATTGAAGGAACTGCTCAGTGCTCAGTGACCTAATTATATATATACATATATTTTTAAACAGTTTACTCACATGTTATGGAAAAAAATGGATCTCGAGTAATAACTGAATGCTTTCTGAGTCATTTTACTTGTCAGAACAAGGTTATTCTTTTTTTTTTTTAAGTTGCTTTTACAGAAGACTCTCAAGAGGAGTAACTATTGGTAAACAAGAAATGTTCTTTTCATTGTGACCCCCGTGACCCGAAAAGACAGAAGTGGGTAAAAGATAATGGATGGATGCATGGATGACCATTCATGATTCAGGTTGCACACATTTTGCTGATTTGATGATGAGTAAAATGTATGAGCTGAAACAGTAGTGGTTAAAAACATAACTTTTACAAAAGTTTCAACAATAAATAATTTCTGTGCATTGGATTAAATAAGTTCCTGTGCATTTAGTAGGTGCAAAACCAAAACCATTACTAACACAATTCTGCCATCACCACGAGGCCCAGATTTGACTTGCACTGCATGTGGCATCTACATTTTACATTTGCAAAATGACTGTCCAGGGTGTCCCCCGCCTCTTGCACAGTGATAGTTGGACATGGGCAACAGTGCCCACCACCACCTGAAAAAGAAGTGGGTTAAAGGTCCACTGACATCATCTTTGAAATTTGCAAACTATGTTTGTTTTTGCAAACAAAATGATAAATTAGTGAAAATTCCCTTAAAAGTGAGTTTAAACTTAAAAAATGTGTTTCTTCACAGAAAATCCGACTACACGCGAATGCAACATCTGTGACGTTGCAAGGAGAACGTCTTTAGAACGCCCCTTTTAAATATTCATGGCGAACAAGAAATAAAACGACGAAATTATCAATCTAAGTTAAGATTTGAGCGATTTGTCTTCAGTCTGGGAAGCAGAAAGTTAGATGAGCAGAAACAGCAGGTTCTAATTTAGGTCTGCACCCGTATTTATTTGACTCTTAACTTTTCGGGAAACAAGGGAGCTCCGAGGGGGGGAGGGGGGAGCAGCTTTGTTTATTCCATTCTTGACGAATGTCTTACATCTTTTGGGAAAGTGAAAAGGCTCACTTGTTCACTGATGATATTAGAACACCCAAATGCGACACAACGTACCGGCATTTTTCAAGTTATACAAAAAAAAGTCGATCTGGCAGAGAATACGTTATGAGTTATCCTAGCACGCAGACTGAAGGTCCTCCTTCCTACGTCACAGATGGTGCATTCGCGTGTAGTCGGATTTTCCATGAAGAAACACGGTTTTTAATTTTAAACTCAGTTTGAAAGGCATTTTCATTAATTTATCATTTTGTTTGCAAAAATGAACATAGTTGAATGATACAAAATATAAATCTTGTATCATTTTATTCAAATTTCAAAGATGATGTCAGTGGACCTTTAAGATAATGGATGGATGGATGGAAGGAAATATGGTTTCACTAAGCTGCATAAATGAATCCCAGACTATGGTTTTCAACTGGAATAAAGTGGTATGATCTTTTTGGGGTTATGCATTTTGTCTTTTCTCTCATTTGAGAAACTAAAGGTACCTTTTAAAGACTTGATGTGAGGACACATCTACAGTAGTTTACTCATTCTCTTCAAATAAAACCAGTCATGCAAGAGATCAATTGGTAATTCAGGGACTTGATAATACTGCAATGCACATGTCTTGTTTGTAAGCTACCTGCTATATAATAGGTCACTGCCTGAGGCTTTCTCTGCAGAGCAACAATAAACATTACACTGATATTGCCTCAGAATACCAGTTATTGCAATAAATGCTCTGAGAAGTGTTATCAATTTTATAATGCACCAATCATAGACTGAATGTACTTCTCAAAGACGGACTATTTGATTGGGTTTATGTTATTTATTTGGAATGAATTTATAATTTTCACATGTAGATGCAGTGAAATGGGGTGCAGTGTTTGTTTGGTGCCACTTTATATAGTCAATATGAGACCCAGCAGTAACTCCAGTTGGGGCTGATGGTGTTAGAAATTTGATTGTCACATCTTTGAGTTGTGTACAATATCTAGTGTATTTTGTGAATCTCTCTCTGCGTCTCAATCTACCAAGTCCTTTCTCTCCGTCTCCGACAACTACACATCTGTGTAGTTGTCAATTACCTTTTTTTTGTATTTCGTTTTATTCCTCTGTCTCCTTGTCTGTCTCTTGGTCACCTTGAGAGTCTTGGTGTCCATTAAAGCTTTCAACTTTCCTGACAGACCATGCTTTCAGAGCTTATGGGTTTACGTTGTTTTCACCCATGACTGGGTGCATTTGCCCCAACGTTAAAAAAACAAAATGCAAAAAAACAAAACAGCAAGTCTGGACATATTTTACAACACAGAGTTTCAAGAGTAATTTATTTACCAGTTTGCTTTACTCCTCTTCCTGTGGTTTAATGCTGCTGTGAGGTATAGGTCAGAAAAGCTTTCACAATTGATTTTTCGTTCTTCTGTTCATGTAAATCCTTGAATAGCAATTGTTGACCCAGATACTACGCAGCATCCTTGATAGCATATAGTATAGTTTGTGACTTCTGTGGCCAATGAGTGAATATACATGCATATTTTTTTGTCCTGAAATTGAATCTTTTGAGGTTTTGAGAGCCTTTTGGAAAAAAAAACAGCATGTGAATACATCCGCACAAAACAGATCAGGAACAATGAGCAGTGTGTGTGTGTGTGTGTGTGTGTGTGGTCCTGTCAACTTCTCAAAGCCCCACCAGTAGATTGGTTTGTCATTTTGCTGACTGGGTACTTCAGTTTTTATTCAGGGCAAAGCCCTTTTTCTCTTCAACACACATAAACACAGCAGGTTTGTCTGTCTTTTGACTTATACTCTGGGACAGCTTTTAAAATAGCCATTCGTCAAAGTCACTCATGAGTGAAAGAAAGTTATGTGAAGCTTTTTTTTATTTTATGTTTTTGTCTTTCACTTGTCTTTCATTGCACCGATGCCTTAATTGAAACTGTACAATTTTTTTTGCTTCACTTGTTTGCAGCAACTACAGTAAAAGGTTTTTTGAAATATGAAGCCCAGTTAAATAATCTATAACTGACAGCATTAAAATTAAAAACAACTAAGCAATTTCATTAGGATAGCTAAAAGGTGTACATAGATTTAGAAAAGTAAGCACAGTTGGCAAAATCTGACACAAAATGACAAAAAAGTGTCACTTTGTGCCAGATGCTGGCACATACAATCACTTTTGGCAGAAAAGTACAATTTTAATATGTAATTATGCTTTCAAGGCAACTAAAAAGGCATTAAAACATTTATTACTCTGCACTGTTTGAAAAAAAAAAATTGTACAACATTTACTTTCTAAAGTGAAACTTGTTTCATTAAGTCAACTGACCCCATAATAAAATGCTGCAATAACATTTTAACGTTTGTTGTTAACTGACCATAGACCATTAAAGGTGCACAAGACCAGGACTCATTTGTAATTATTCAAGACAATTTAAATGTCACTCCCCAATGTAACCAATGTTTTTACTGTGTGTGTTTAATGAAAATGTGTTTCTTCATTGTACCAGTTGACTTTATTGTGTGCTACTATAATTACCTTAATTACAGGGAACAAGCAGAACCTTTCTGTAATTCTGCTTGTGACCGTCTTCTGTGAGAAAAATAAGTTTAACATAGGTTAAAAGCTGCGTTTAAGAAAAAAAAGTTAGACAAAATTAAACCCAAAATTTCCTGATGCATTACTTTGTAGTATAGACTTAAATAATCCCAGTGTATTGCTTCAATACATGATCATGGTACTCTATGGGACAATATTAAATCTGCTTTAATCATTGCTAGTGTTCCAACTGTGAGAACTGTGCAGAGATTTGTGGGTAGACTCATCAAGCAAATTAGTTTTAAATGAATTGAACAAAGAGAGTAAGAGAGCGATGTAGTGAACGCAGACAGGAAAATGGATTACCACACTGCTGCACTAACAGTTCTTCAGTTAATACTTTAGAGTCTGTTGTGAGCAGTGGGGACAGTGAGTCTGTAGCATCCAGCTATCAGCCAGCTGCTCCCCAATTATACAAATGGAGCACTAAACAGGTGGAGGACGACAGTTTTAGCTCTGCTTTTCATAATCGGGCTTTCCTGACCATACAAAGGTGTATGTTCTGTCATTAAAATATATAGCTGTCTATAAAGCGAAGCAAAACTGTCTGTCCACCCAGCAGGAGAACAGTTGCATGCACGTTGCATGTGTGTGTTTGTGAGGATGGTGAATTAATTTCTTCTTTCACAAGGTGATACTTGCATCCTAGATGCATCTCATTTCAGCCCACTTCACTCACAAATGGAAATCGTGCAAGATTTTTTTTTTTTGTTTGTTTGCATTGAAAGTTAAGTATTATGAACATTTTGAGTTTGAGCACACTTTCCAGTGTGTTCTCCGTGTCCGTATGAACATTTCTCTGCGTGTGCATTTTGGCACAGATCTACGGCTGTGCACAAACAACCCTCTGTGTAAACACCTCATTAGTGGTGGGGGTGGGGGCATCCACCCCTCTGTAGCCGTTTTCGCATTTGCCGGCCCTCCCCGGTCCCGCTCGTCTCTGGTTGGCCCAGAGCCAGCTCTGGCCCGCCCTCGTTGATTGCGCACTGTCCGGAGAGCAAGCCTTGAAGTGGGTGGGGTATTCACTTGACGTGGGTGGGCAGTTCTTACCGAAAAGCTCAGAATGCGAATTTTTGGAAAAAACGAAATAAATACTGAGTTTTCATGTGTTTTTTCACTACAGTTAGCAAGTTAAGCATATAAACACACGTTTCCGATCATTTTTATGCACTCGAAAGTAGTTTTTAGATGAAAATAGAGTGTTTTTAGGTGCGCTGGCGAAATTTACGAGCGGACTTCCGGTTTGCGAATTTGTGGAAAAAACGAAATAAATACTGAGTTTTCATGTGTTTTTTCACTACAGTTAGCAAGTTAAGCATATAAACACACGTTTCCGATCATTTTTATGCACTCGAAAGTAGTTTTTAGATGAAAATAGTGTGTTTTTAGGTGCCCTGGCGAAATTTACGAGCGGACTTCCGGGTTGCGAATTTGTGGAAAAAACGAAATAAATACTGAGTTTTCATGTGTTTTTTCACTACAGTTAGCAAGTTAAGCATATAAACACACGTTTCCGATCATTTTTATGCACTCGAAAGTAGTTTTTAGATGAAAATAGTGTGTTTTTAGGTGCCCTGGCGAAATTTACGAGCGGACTTCCGGGTTGCGAATTTGTGGAAAAAACGAAATAAATACTGAGTTTTCATGTGTTTTTTCACTACAGTTAGCAAGTTAAGCATATAAACACACGTTTCCGATCATTTTTATGCACTCGAAAGTAGTTTTTAGATGAAAATAGAGTGTTTTTAGGTGCGCTGGCGAAATCGCAGTTGATGACTCAACACGCAGCTAGTCACGCCCTCTGGTCTCGCCCCTACACGAAGCAGTCCAGCCCCCTGCTGCAAACAACGAATCAAATGTGAGCAGTAAATGACGTGAAACTGGGCCCGTCGGGCCGCGGTCCGATGGAACCACGTTGGAGATGGTTCCAAAACGAGGGCGGAGCCGGGGAAAAAAAGGAAAATGCGGACACGCTGAACCCGGGAAAGAGGGCGGGGCGGGGCCACCCGGGCCTTTAAGGGCTGGTCAATGCGAAAACGGCTTGTGTGTCGGAGTCTGTGTCTACGTACGTGTTGATTGATGGGGTCACAGCAGGGTGCCAGGCCTACTTACAACCTCCTGCCTCCTCGTTTGCCTCCACTCCTGCTCCTCCCTCCCCACTGCTTCGGTTCCATCCTTGTTTAATCTGGCAGCAGAGGCGAAGGGGAGCGGGAGCGCAAAGTCACCAAGGGACACGGCTCGTCTTCAAAAGGACACGCTCATGCCTCCTTTTCCCCTCTCTCGTCACCTTGTCTCTTTACTTTGCCCTGACTCTTCTCCCCACCCTGCTCCCTCATTTCCTCCTCCACGCACTTTTGTCTTCACTTTAACTTTCTCCACCTCCCTCTATGGAAGCCATTGTGTCTCATATTTCAAATTAACATGGATTAATAGAAATGCTTTTTAGTTTCCAAATAAACCAGCACATCATAAATCAAATTTAAAATGAATAATCCAAACTGCATTTTCATTTTCTTTCCAGTCCATATCCCTCATCGTCGTCTCACACAATAGCCGTGATTTAAGGCACGGTCTAATTTTTTTTTTATGATCCCTTTTTTTCCATATTGATACTTGTCTATGCCTCCCCTTTGAATTTCTATCCTGTTTGGAAAATCATACCTCATATACAGTCTGGTTCACATGTTGACACACTTATGTATTGTTTTCCTTCTGTCTGGATTTTCCTCACTAATGTTTGGTACCCCTCCTCCTCTTCTACTCGTGCATTTTCTTTTATCTTGACTTGTCACTTCTTGCTTTTCTCCATTTCTGTCACAGAATAAAAAAATAACGGAAAAAAAAAAAACTGGATTTTTTTGAGGTAGAGGAAAAAGAGTGTGTTCGGAAACAAAAGGCTCTTTCATAAAACAGTTCCGTGAAGTGGTAGACCAGTGTGTTCTTCTCCTCCCTCTGGTCATTCATAAATCTCAGATGAAGCTTCCATTTCCTGTACAGACGTGAGCTTCCAAAAATGAATCTGCAAAGACATTCTGATGCAACTAGACACTTGTTTTTAACTGAAAGGTTCAGAACTATGGAGTGAAGTTTGTAAAGTTCCATGCATTATCTTTTACCCGCTTCTTCCATTTTGGGTCATGGGGGTCACCGGTGCCCATGTCCAGTAATCACTGTGCGAGGGGCAGGGTACACCCTGGACAGGTCGCAAGTCCATCACAGAGCCATAGGTAAAGTTACACAGTCAAAACTTAACATAAATATTTTGGTTTATTTAGCCTTTCTTAAGTGGCCCTGTGATGGACTTGCGACCCGTCAAGGGTGTATCCCGTCCCTCGCACAGTGATTGCTGGACATGGGTACCGGCGACCCCCATGACCCAAAATGGAAGAAGTGGGTAAAAGATAATGGATGGATAGATGGATAGCTTTTCATAAGAAAAAAAAAACCATTTTTTTCAAAATCATATTTTCACCACGTTATTCAAACATGTATAAGTGTCATAGTTCCAAACTAAATATTAAATTCACAAGCTAATTATTTACTTTACAAACTAAATACTCAAGTTGCAAGTTAAATAGTTAGTAAACTAAATATTTAATTTCCATGCTAAATATTTATTTTCAAAACTTAACATTTAACTTCCAAACTAAATATTTAATTTCTAAGCTAAACATTTAATTCTAAACTAAATATTTATTTTGCTAATAGCTCAGACCTAAATATTTTATTTCCAAGCTAAATATTTAATTACCAATTTTAATTTGCTAACTAATTTAGCTTGGACCTTAATATTTAATTTGAAAGCTAAATATTTAACTTGAAAGCTAAATATTTATCTCATACCTAAATATTTAACTTTCAAGTTAAATATTTAGATCCAAGCTAAATATTTAGTTAGTAACTTTATTTAGGAAATTAAACGTTTAGCTTGAAAACAAACATTTAGGTCCAAGCTATTCACAAATTAAATAATTAGTTTAGGAATCAAATGTTTAGCTTAGAAATTAAATGTTTAGTTTGGAAATTAAATAATTAGCTTGAACAATAAATATTTAACTTGGAAATTAAATATTTAATTTACACCTAAATATTTAGTTTACTAACTAAATATTTAAGTTTCAAGTTAAGTATTTAGTCTGTAAACTAAATATTTAGTTTGTAAATGAAATATTTAGTTTGGAACTATGACATATAAATATATGAATAACATGATGAAAATTTGACAGAGAAAAGCCTATTTTTTTTCTTATGAAAGACTAAATAAACCAAAATATTGCTGTTAATTTGTGACTGTGTAGCTTTACAAATGGCACCCCATACGTAATTTTCCTGACTGCAACTTATATACATGTATCTTTAATTTCAAAACGTCACAATGGTTAATGCAAGCTCTACTTTTTTGTTAATTTTACAGAGAACTATCGCCTTAAGTTAATAAGAAATGGCCAATAAGTGTGAATGTGTACCACCGCAGTGTTTGTGTTTGCGACTTGTTGCGCTTTTTATGTTCGTGTACGCTTAAGTTCATAAAAAAAAGAAGAGAAGGGTTCATTGAGTGTATTGTTTTGGTGATTGACTGCTTAAAGACCACCCCACAGCTGATGACACACACACACACACGAACGCCCCCACTGAAAAACGACTAAAACACTTGACCCTTCACCTCGCCTCCTCTTGAGCCAAGTCATTTTATTGGCTCTCTGTCTTTTTGCTCCGGCCAGTCCAAACAAACAGGCTCTTTGTTTATGAACTCTGCCTTTGTTACTGTGTCCATCTCCTGCAGCCTGGTATGGCTGCTCGAACAGTGTGTGTTTCTGTCATCCGGGCGTGCACGACTCCCTTTGACTATGTGTCTGTTTATGTTTACTGACAAAGAGAAAGTGGGTTTTGATTTTCTTCCTGTGCTAATGTTAAACAAAGGCTTAACCAAAGCAAGCAGTGGCGTGACTGAATTACAGAGAGACGTGAAGTAACCATGGATGGGAGGCGGTTGGAGGGTGGAGGGGCGGCAGGTGGAACGTCAGGCCAAGAGTCTGACAGGCAGGCAGCAGTCAAACATCCAGACGGTCAGTAATGCAGAGACGCAGGAGAGTAAACACAGTAGGAATGAATGTTTGTACAGCAGATTAACCATCAGATAGCCTTCAGTAAATACTGTTTTTGTGCTGGAGGTGGAAATAAAACAAGTAGATGAGTATCTGAGGGAGGTTGTCAGGAAAATGTCTATACAGTTTAATGAAAGACCAACAGAGAAAAATCTATAAATATAAAAATTTCAATTATTGCTATGGGACTAATGAACAGTGTTGATTGGCAAAAAATGTACAGTGGAGTAATTATAGTTTGTTTGCGTGCACGTTTGGTCTCATCAACATCGTTCCTTTTATGAAACTGCAGAATGGAATGAGAACCTTTCCTACCCAGCTCACAGGTACTCATTATTTAGAAGGTAATTTGGTGTGAAAAGAGTATGCAAAATACATTTGAAAAATGTTATGTTGTACCTTTGTGTTTCTGCGCATAAGAATACACACGTGTGTGAGAGAGAGAGACAGAAGAGAAAACCTTCTTACATCCCAACTAGTATATCTTCAGGTGATTATCCTGGGAAACAATTAACAATGGAGGAGGTAATTTGATGAATGATAGAAAATGAGCGAGGAGCTCTCTGGTATCTGGAGGATGAAAGAGAAGAAAGAACTGAAATCTATATATAGCCATTATTGTTAAGAGAACAACGAGCAAGCAGCGTGTTGATCAAGGCTGAATGGTCACAGTGGGACTCCATTCTAAATCAGGAAGTTTTTATTTTATTTTATATTGAACAGGTGGAAGGAAGACATGCTTTGTAATTTGAAATAGTTTTAAACAAAATAAAGTTTTGCATGTATGGGTATTTATTTGGAATTTTGAAGATAATGACATTCAAAAATAAATGATAACCAGGTTTCACATATGAGAAACATATTTATTGTCATTTCTCTTTAACAAAGGCTTTGACAGTTTTGACTTCTCATGTGAATAAGTTAATATGAACAATTTCAAGAAATATATTTGAATGTGAAGTATTAAAAACAAGAACTTCAATAACATCAGATATTTAAAAAAAACTTTCCTCAGGCCATAACATAATTAGAGCTTCAGCTCTTGTGATTTAAGAAGAAAGCAGATTATGCTAAGAAAAAAATGCTAATAAAAAAATATAATATTTGTTATAGTTTTTTTTCCATAAAAATGGAAAATGCATCTCTCCTTCAGTAAATTGAACATTAACACTTATTCTATAATTTTGCTAAAAACAGAGAAGAAGAAAAAAACACTTGTCACAGCACTGTTTAGGAGGCAAACAAAAGTTTAAAAAGTAGCAACATCACTGAAACAGATTTTCAATTTGATGTTCTTGTCAATGTTCTTGTCAATGTTCTTGTCAATGTCCAACCTAGCATTGGCAGTGCAGCACATCCAGGCTCTGCAGAGAGATTATATGTTATAATTTAACAATCCATGACTCGTTGCTTTGTCCGTAGAACTGGGATTCACTTGATTGTTATAATGTTTGTGTTCCTTTAATTAATTTAGATTTATTATTATTTCAACTTATGTAGAATGCCACTTTTTCAATCAAGTGATCGGTGAAATAGGCTTTTAAAATTAGTTTTTTTTACAAAGTAAATTGGACCCTTAACTTTAGCCCCTTTGTGTCTCTGATAACCTATAATAAGATATATTGCATTTTGTTGATAATCTATTCCTCTTGTTCTCTTGCCTAAAGAAGATCTGGGCTCTCAAATGTTCATTGACTTACACAAGTAATACACTTATCACTTCTATAATTTACTATATTTGCTTTTACATTTAGATATATTTTAGTACTGATCTTCTATATGCATGGCACAAGAAAGAGATGCACAAGAAGCAGCATAGTTAAAATTTCAAGTGGACCTAAAGCAGTATCAGTATAGTTAGGCATGCTGTGCAAAAATAAGATAGGAAACATGAATGTTGAAAATATTTTTTTCACACTGAAAAAAAAAGAGAATGTAAACCATTCCACCTCTGCTCGAGTTGTGTTTGATTTTTACCAGTTTTTATTTATTTTTATGTTTGGCTTTTGATTTAATTCAGTTGGGAGTTCAGACACATAGAGACTTCTTAAGCAATTGCAAAAACGGAAACAAAAACCCTATATAAATATGTAATATGTTTTTATTCTATTTTATTTATTTTTTTTCCCTATCCTGATCCATTCATTCAGTCGTTTTGCAAACAAATAATTCAGAAAATCATTCTCTAAATCGTCAGCTGTGGGGTGAATATTTACAGACGGTCAATAAGGTTTTAATTTATCGCTCAAAGATAATTTCATGCTCACAGAAGCCCATTGGTTACATTAATACATCTATTAAGGCACTGGGCTATAAACCTAATTTTACTCAGCCTCAAAGGGAGTGGAAGAGGCAAAGTGAAGGGAGTAGCATGACCGCGGTGATCTCTCCGTGTTAAATGAGAGTTTAAACTGTTAATCATCCGTTAGCTTCCCTCTCCGAAGAGGCTCAGCATTTTATTGGCTAATAATCATCTGAATCACTGTGCACACACATGTAGTTCAGCTTCAGCTGTTTGTTTGTATGTTAAATGACAACATAAATTGTTGTTCTTGACTTCACACTGTGCACAAACTCATTCCTGCTTGTGTTGGGAAGAAAAATGCATGGAAGAAAATGACCCTCGTTTATGTCAACTACTAGATACAGGTAGTCCCCGATTTACGAGCGCTCTGATCTGCGAGGTTCCAGACTTACGAGCTGCGAATTTTTGGAAAAAACGAAAAAAATACTGAGTTTTCATGTGTTTTTTCACTACAGTTAGTTAGTTAAGCATATAAACACACGTTTCCGATCATTTTTATGCACTCAAAAGTAGTTTTTAGATGAAAATAGAGTGTTTTTAGTCGCGCTAGCGAAAACCGTTCCAATTTACGAGCGGATTTCCGGATTTACGAGAGAAATGGCGGCCGTTCCAAATTACGAGATTTCCGGTTTACGAGCGCCTCGTTGTAACGGATCTCGCTCGTAAATCGGGGACTACCTGTAATTAGTCTAAAACGGTCAGTTTTGTCCACTGTTTTTAACATTGACAAAAAAAAAGTTAGATAAGAAAAAGGCTTTTGAGCCCTTTATCAACAGTATGTGATGGTAAAGCACCAGTCTCACATGCTACAGACAAAAAGCTAATGCAGAATTAAAAACTAAACATAAAAAAAGACAGGAAAGAAAAATAAAGGATGACACAAAAAGAAAAAGAAAAAACAGCACAAAAGGCTTTATTAAAGATTCAGAAAGAGCCTGATGAAAAGAATTGTGGGAGGAACGGATGGGAACAATGATAAATGATGAAAGCTCTGATGATCAATGAGTCATCTCCCCTGCACATAATGGCAGCTATCACTCTTTTGACTCGTTCATCTTTTCGTTTTTCTTCCTCTCTGCTGCGTTTAGCCCCGTTTCCAGTATCTAAGTGCAATCACCATGTGGAAATGTCCTGAAGAACAACTGCTTTGGACAAACCTGTGGTGTCTTTTTGCCTGTTCCTATTGTTAATGTGGTTGTTTAATGAATTTTAAGCATATTATACCAGTATGGTTACACACTTATATATTTTCATGCTGAGCTTGAGGGCCTGAAACTAGACTTTAATGATTTAAATAATGAATGCTTTAATTACAGTGGTGATAAGGTTGTCATTGAAATACTGTAGATTATATTTTTATGTTTAAGGGTGTATTCACACCATCTCTGTTTAGTCCGATTAATCGAACTCTAGTCCATTTGCCTAGCCTGGTTAAAACCAGACCCTTGTCCTTCACTTCGCTTCGGACTAGGGTCTGGGACTTCTCCCATAGAGAAGGATTTCTCCGGTAGATTTTTGACCGGACCAATCAGAGAACAGAAGGGGCGGAGTTTTTGGCCCCTAACCCACGCCCCCCACCTGTCCCAGCGCAGCCAGCGAGCATTCGCATGTTCTCATTCAAAGCGATGCAAAGCGATGCAGGACTGTTTTATATGTGACACAAATGTATTAAATTCCCCTTCTTAATCCCTTATCTGGAGTTTTCTTTTGTTTTTTTTTTGCCAAAAGTCAAGTGATCGCTCCCTCCTCCTCCTCCTCTCCCTCCGCTGATGAGGAAATGTCTGAGGTTGTCACGAGAGAATTAAACTCGGGTTCAACGTGGCTGCCCGAGTCCCATCAGATTTTCTGGTCTTCTGGTGTGCTGGACCAGCGCTCCATGTTTTTTTTTTTTTAGAACGTTTTATTAACATATAAACACAGAATATGCAGCGGCAGCGAGAGAAAATGCAGCAGGAGGCGGAGCAGATGTCAAGTTCAACAGACCACGGGGGAGCAGCCATATATGGCTCTGAGGGGGAGGGAGCAGAATGCTTTTCCCTATTCAAAATTTTTCTAATGGTGAATCCAGACCGAATGCGTTTTCTACTGCAGGAGCGTCCGGTTTACATGCAAAGTCAATGGGGGACGCACCTCCAGGCGCCTCCTGGCGTCTGGCGTCACGTCGCGTGCGTGTTGAGCGTGCTGGAGAGCGTTTTCCGTGCACGTGAACCCGCGTCAGCCTCCAAAGCCCGCCTCCAACATGCTGAAGATTTTCGCCGTTCAAACTCGTGAACGCGTGTCCGACCAATCAGGAGAGTCGGGTGGAGGAGAAAGGGGGAGTCCGCTATGTGACGTGGAAACGAGGGGGCGGGGGTAATGCGCAGCAATGTGACGTATTGTTTGTGGGACGCAGGAAAGACCCGCGAGGTCGTGGACTATGGAAGAGAAACTCATTGTAGCTGTGTGTTCGCGACAATTCCTTCACGACCAGTCAAGTCTGCTCTACAGGGACAAAAATAAAAAGCTCCTTGCCTGGCGGAGTGCAGAGAGGAACTCGGTGTACCGGTAAGCTCCTCCCCCCCCGCCGCCGCAACGCAGCCACAATTTCACGTTCTGGTTTGGACACCACTGGGTCCAGTGCATCCACTTGCGTGCGTGTTGAGCTTTTTTGCCGTTGAAATCGCGTTCGGTCTGGATGTACCATTAGATCCAATGGTTTTGTTCCTCAGCAGAGGCCAACGCCTCCAGCAAGAATCGTTTCACAATGGAGAAAGTCCAGACCCTAGTCCGAAGCGAAGTGAAGGACAAGGGTCTGGTTCTAACCACCATTTGCCTAGAAATTCCGGTTTGTTTAGGGGGGTGTGAATGTCCAATCGAACTCTGACCAAAAAAGTGAACTTTGGTCCGCCTAAATAACTAGGTCACAGTTCGGTTGAAGTGAACTCTGACGTTGTTCGAATGCAGTGTGAATGCAAGCGGATCAGAGAGCGCTCCAAAAGGAGAAAGTGCACTACAGCGCAGGGCAAACAAACACGTAATTCTAACACCTCATATGGAGCTGTCAGCGCCTTGTGTGGAAAAACAACATTCTCCATGGTCTTCTGCCTCATTTTCTGCTCATACTGAGTCCATTGTTGAAAAATGACAAAACAGAAATCCTAAAACCGCTAACATTTGATACCACTCTGTTTTTTTTTTTTTTTCAGAAGAAGAAGAAATGTCTTCTTCAGAGGTTTTTGTGTTGTTTCCTTCAATAGTTTATTGATGCAGCGCCACCACAGGCGAGGGTGGGAACAGGTTGGCTCGATTGACTCAGTGCAGTGTGAATGTGCACCGCACCAGCTGAAATGAAAACAAATGTTTTGAATTTTAGTCCCAAATTGAACTGAGTCTACCAAACTACAGTATCAGGTGTGAAAACCCCCTTAAATGTTTTATTATCTGTCCAACAGATCTCACATGTATAGTCTTCGAGGCTCAATGTGACTTATCTGTTTAAATAAAGGTTGAATGAAAAAAGTTTGGAACCAAAGTGCTGTGCCTAATAATAAAGTGCTCATGTCATATGTTGAGTTGCAGTCTTGTAGAGGAAAAATTCAAACACTACCCCTTGTGACTTTGATTCAAGGCCAGCAGTTAGGGGTAACTCCTGGAAGTGTGGTGGTGAAAGTCTCTGAGTGAGGGTCAACTGAGTTGCAATAAGAATGAAAGAAACTTGCAACCGTGTTTGTGTTCGGTTGTGTGTGTGTGTCCTGACCTGTGGCAGACAGAACAAAGTTACAGCAACAGGGGTTCTTCCTCACCATTACAAAGCTATGCACCTGGCTTCCATTACACATCAATTTGCTCATGCCAACAAAGCCTCACAGTCTCAAAGACAGCCAAACTGCCTGTCTGTCTCTCTAAGCTCTTTGTGCAGTCTAGTGTGCAGCTGAAACCATCAGACGTTGTAATGGAAGCACTTTCCCACTGGCTTTTAGGCGTTTTGACCACTTACGAATACACACATACACCAAAGATGCGCCTACACAACACAAATGCTCTGACTGAGACAGCCATGTATGCGCACACTGCTAGTTTTATACAAATGATGGCCTTTCAACACATTTTCTAAGTGGGACTGAATGCCTCTGATTTTCCAATGTCAAACTATAGCTGTGTTTCCATCCATTTTCATTTCGATTTTTGAGCTAATTTTTGAAATCTCGCAAATATGTAAATACAAATTAATGCGAAGCAGAAGTGTTTCCATCTGCTGGCTTGAAGCGCATCTACCAAGCCACGCACAGCGTCATTACGTCAGACGTCAGCGTCATTACGTCAGACGTCGGCACTGCGCATGTCTACAGTAAACAGGAAGTAGCAGTTGAAAACAGAACCTGGCCACACATCTCGTCAAAAAGGAGAGAATATTTCAGGTACGTGTTGCTATCGGTCGAGTTGTATTTATTCTGTCATACAAACTAGTTTTAGCGATGTTACATGTTGTCCGGAGCGGAAACAGCTGATCAGTCACGTGACGTGAATGTTCGCTTCGGCAGCACGAGTCGGCAAATGTGTTTCCATCTGTCGCTGTGCGCATCTGCTCATTTTCGAACATCCCAAAAACCACCTCAAGCGAGCGTATAAACTTTTTGGCGAACTTGAGAAAGTAAATACGGATTTTGCCGTTTCCATTAAGCTTTTCTGCTGCGATACTTCAAAATGCGCACCTAGAAACCTTGATGGAAACACGGCTAGTGTCACTACCCCCCCCCCCACACACACACACACACACACACACACAAACAGATGGGGAGACTAATCACTGTTTGGACTTCAGCTTTCTTGCATAGTCTTGGCACAAAGCATTTGTTAGGGACACATATGTGCACGTGCCATAAAGTCCAGACATTGTGCTGAGAAAAAAAGTTACATTATCACCTGTGATCACCTTCATTAACTGTTTTTCAATAATATAATTGGATGAAAATCATGCAATTCACACTTGTCTGCAATGTAACAGTTTACAAAACAGTGCTCATATAAACTTCTATGAAACTCTTGAGATTGTATGTATTTTTAAGATGGCAGCGATCCACCTTGGTCTCGATCTCGCTTGGAATGGCCATTAGCGTATCTGAATTAAACTGTATTACTTCAAACTGAGGTTGTTCAAAGAACTATCTAAGACAGGCAAGATAGTAAAAGCCTGGAACCTTCCCTGGAACCCCTTCTCATAGGATCTGAACTTTTGTGGATTTAACCATCGCAATCATATTAAAGTGTTACTGGTATAACTGGGCAGGTTTTTAAGACTTTGTGGATATAAAGTTTGTTCATTTAGTTGAGTCAGATCAGAAAAAAATGAGCAAAGAGAGCCAAGCAGAGAAACATGTGCTTCTGCGTGTTTAGGAACACTTTCGTTCGATGTTACCAACAGGAGATTTGTAGACACAGACCCCTGACCCTCTGCCAACCACACACAGAAAATACACACAGTGGCAGAAACTCCCAAGATTCCTCACGGATCAGTTACACGTGTGCACATATGTGCATATGTGTGGGCATGCGGTGGGAAAATATCTGTTTATGATTATATATCTGTCAAAAAGGTGCATTCATTCTGCACTGAGGCCTTGAGGAGCCTTCTGGATCCTGTCTAAAGAGATTACACTGTGGCCTGAACACCCCCCCTCCCACACACACACCCACACTTGTGGGGAAACCCACATGGGGCACATGAGGGCACTTTCTGATTGGGCTTAATTACCATAGGACCAACAAAGACCTTTTACCTTGTAGGTTTCTTGTTTAGCTGTCATTTGATGCATAGCTCATTAGCTCCCACAGGAAGTCGTTAAAGGCAAAAATCCATCCTTATAGGTCAACGGCAGCTGAAAAGGTTCCCAAAACCAGGAAGTAATCAGTCGCTGATTATCATCATGATGCCAAGTGTGATTAGCCTTGCATGAAACTTTAGGGAAACTTTAAAGCAGTTTATATTTTCATTTTATGTTTTTCATTTTAGACTTCCGATTGTTAAGTTTCAAACAGCCCAAATCAAATCAGAAAAATAGTTGTGGAATTATAATTTCCAGGTCTTGTGTCAAGGTTTGAAACAGCTCTTTTGAATGTCGGAGTCTGATATGTATTTGATCCTGGACTTCTTTTCTCCACCACAAAGTTTTATGTTTTATGAGAAGTTTATTGCTCTTGATGATAACTGTATGGCATCAGGACACAAACCCCCTGCATGATCACAATATAAAACACAGTGCAGTAAAAGTTAATGTATTTACAAAATGTGTTGGGTTTTTTTTGCTACGTAAACTTTTTTAACTTATTGCCCTCAAAAAAATAAAATAACACCATCACGTAGCTCTTGAATATTATTTTACTATTTTTTTAAATTGGCGGTGAGTACATGTCAGAGGCATGTCCCAAAAAAACTAAACAGACTGGGGAAAAAACAATCTGCGTTTTAATCATGGTTTCTGATACACAGCAGTAAAACACTTTGTGGCTTATCAACTAAATGCCCATAGAGAAGTTATAAGTGCTCATATTCCATTATATACTTCTGTTTTCACTGCTTTGATCAGGCCAAACAAGCACTGGGTTGTTAAAATTTCTAGACTGTAGACTCCCATGAAAGATAATACTGATAAGACCCCCCCACACACACACACACACACAAACACACACACACACACACACACACACACACACACACACATACAGCACAAGGTAATGATGAGGCATCATTTACGAGACTTTCTGAACAGATGTAAGTTAGGCCAGAAATGATAGGCAGTGCTATCCTGGGGGAGATGTAAAAAGTGCCAAGCTACACAAAGAAAGAAATGTCAGACGTGCAGATTACGTGTGAACAGACATGTAAGTGTATGAGAGTGAATGGGAAACAAACTGGGACACAAGAGGGTTTGAAAACCAGCGCTAAGAGGAGGCATGCCAAGTGGGAAAGGGCGCAACATTAAGTGGGAAATATTTTAAAAAGACGGAAAAGCAAGTTAAAATTTCCAGAGATGCGACAAGAAGCAGCGACGAAACATTCTCAGTCCACATGAATGTTTGTTTATTTACAGCCAATTTGTCTCACTTGAGACAGAACAAATGTTTTTGTTTCCTTGTCCACCCCCACCCCCCCTCCATTTCAATTTATATCTGCCACCTTGCTTTGAACATTAGTTTTTTTTGTTGTTTCTGCTCCCTGTGTTGTTGTTTTTTTAAACTCGTCTCTCGCCCAGACAAGCAGAAACAGAGACGAACAACTGCGCGCACACGTGTCTCGGTTTTGACACAAGCCAGACAGAGCAATTATAGTCTATTCGGGTGCCCCTGTGTCTCATCATCTCTGATTGGTTCAAACAAGACGACCCTCACCGGGTCCGTTTTCATCACAGTGAATATAAAGCAGGGAACACATTTAGCTTTTATTTTCTTCCAGCTGATGCCTGTAAATGCTTCTAGAGGATTTCCATTTTTCTTTTTTTTTTTTTTCTTTTATTGCCAGCTTCATCTGCAGGGTTTGGTAAATCCTGCCAGTCTAATGTTCCAGGAGATGCAATAATGTAAACTGAATACCTCGTCACAGCTGAATGTGACAAGGTACTCAATGATTGAAAAGGCTGTGGGGAATATGTTTAGTAAGCTAATAAAATGCTGTCTTGTCTCTCTTTTTTCTTTTCTTGCCCGGACCGGTTTCTGCTCTCCATCGCGGTGCCATCCCTTCCGCTGAAATCATCCTCAGGTAAAGACGCTCTCTATAATGAAAGCTGAGGTGACACATCTAATCTTGAAACAATGAGAGTTTCACTTTGTAACTCAAAGTGTAAATCTTCAACAGAGAAAACATGTATTTCTGCAGAAATATTGCTACACTGTCACAGGGTAAATATTGAAAATTTAACTTAAGAACATTTTAAGTAATAATAATTGCAGTGCAGCATCTACAAAGACTCAGTGGATTGATTGCATTATTTCTTCATTGTTTTTAAGGGGCTTTTTATGTACATACACGAATTGCCCAATACACATTACAGTACTTTTATCTTTCAACCGTTTGTTTCACTTAACTTATATTATTAGTAGTAATTATTTTTACAGAGTGGGATGTCCCTGGCATCAGTATGAACCACTGATATGTTCAAGACAAAGTTTGTCTTTTGCGTGATTTGACCTAAGAACTCACATTTCCAATACTTATAAAATACAGAAGTTAACAAATAAAACTGTACATTTAATATACAACCTTTGACAATATGTGGTGAATAATAACCTAATTGAAAATCTTTCAGAAGTTACACTGTAGATAAATGAAGATTGCTTTTATTGCATGACATATGATCATATGATCATAAACTGGCCAGAAATGCATTACGGATGCCTTGATAGATCACTTTCAAACAAAATCCATCATAAATAAATAAATAAATAAATAAATAAATAAATAAATAAATAAAATAAATTTAAAAAAAAGGCAGTCCATTGCAGTTCCTAACTGGTCCATCAATATTTGCAGATATGTACAAAAATGTTTTAAACTTTGAGGTCTATTATCATTTAATGTCACATAAAATCTTACTTCTTACCTACAAAGCCCCCAACAACCTAGCTTCATCTTATATTAGACTTCTTATTGTTCCATATTTTCTTAGTAAAGCACTTCGCTCTCAGACTGCAGGCTTACTTGTGGTTCCTAGAGTTTCCAAAAGCAGGATGTGAGGAAGATCTTTCAGTTATCAGGCTCCTCTCTTGTAGAACCAACTTCCAGTTTCTGTCTGTGAGGCTGACACATTGTCCAGTTTTAAGACGGGGCTTAAGACTTTCCTTTTTGATAAATCCTATAGTTAGGATTGGCTTTTTATGCTGCTATAGACTTAGACTACTGGAGGACAAAGTGACCACATTTTTTTAAAATGAGTTGTTAAAATTAAATAGTTTTCATTTTATATTATTTTTATGTTAACGTGTGATTTTCGACCTGCCATTGTGTATCTGTTCCTCCTTCCTGTTCCTCTCGAACCCAACCGGACAAAGCAGATGGCTGCTTGTCCTGAGCCTGGTTCTGCTGGAGGTTTTTTTCCTCATGAGGGAGTTTTTCCTTTCCACTGTTGCCTTTAAAAGCTTGTTCAAGATGAGAGTCTATGATGAAGTTAAACTCAAAGCAGTCTGCTCCTCAGATGTTAACTTACTTTTGATATAGAAAGTATATGAATGTTTCTGTTTAGTTCAATGCTGACTTCTGTTGTGACCTGGCACTATATAAATAAACTGAATTAAATTGAATAATGTGTTAAATTTAAATCTATTGTGGTATTTTTGAAGCTGTTTTCAGCAAAACTGTTTACAGTTAGCTTCATGACAGCAATACCTTCTTTCCTATATACATTTTAAAAAGTTGACTTTGAAATATGCTTTACTGTTGCAACAGAAAAAAAAATGCACTGCTTTATATGTATGCCACTGCAGTAGGTGATATACCATAACTGGACTCGTCTCCTTTATATCTTGAGCCTCAGTGAAGCAAGATTCCTATTAAATCTGAGCGATAACGTAGCACACTATTGAATCTTGTTGTATGGCCGCGGCTAAAAGATACAGTCTTCTGATTCTAAGAAAAATGGCTTTGGACAGGAACAGTGGTTCTCGATCTCCAATTCCCCTTGGGGTGCGTTAAGTTTTTGTTCAAGCTTATCCCTTCATCTAGTCGACTCAATTGTGCTGTTCAGTGAACAGTGAAATGGGCTTAGCGGTTCCTCAGTACTGTCAGGTGTGTTTGTTCTCCGAAATGAAAGAACAGATGGACCACAAACCAGCAGCGGGCCGTGCAAGCTTGAGGTGTGTATGTTTGTGTCTCTTCATGCATGCATGGAAATCTGTAAACCTGTGTGCTTGTGGACACTCATGGTGTTTATGTGTTTTTCAGAATGTGTGTGTTCTTATGTGAGTGTCAAGTTGTGTGTACTCAGGTCCGTGCAGGAGGTATTTTGGCAGGCAGATATTTGGCTAAAGTTTCAAGGTATGGACATCGAGTTCTGGCCGAAAGAAAAAGTAGAACTGATGAAACAGGAGAATGAGAAAAGAAAACACAAACAACCCTCAAATTTTCTTCTTCTTCTTTTGGTCTTTCCCTCTTCAGGGGTCTCCACAGAGGGTCATCCTCCTCTATCTCGCTCTGTCCTCTGCATCCTCTGTCCTCATCCCAACTACCTCCATGTCCTCTCTAACTGGATCCATACTCTATCTCCTGACATGTTTCTCTCCTCATGGTCTTCGACTAACAGTAGCACAATTTTTGCCCTTTCAGCCCTGTTTGTTAACATCACCAGGGGCGGTCATTGTTAACCCGGGCCTCGACTGATCTGGTATGGTTTCGCTTTGATGAACTCGCATTATGGTTATGGCAAAAGTGTTTTACATCAGATGCCGTTCCTGACACAATGCTCACCATTAACCTGGGCTTGGGGCACAAGAGATACAGTACACTGGTTTGTGCTCTCTAGTTGCTGGTTTAACAAAAAAACACAAAACAACCATCCAAATGAAAAAAGATGTACTGTATACGGTATATATATATATATATCTTTATATGACATTATATTTTGGGACAAAAATAAGTGAAAGAAAAAACATCTACATGCCAAAAAAACTTGACTAGATTTGATTTAATATCAGAGGGAAACAGACCTGTGAGGATAAGATGGAATATATATATATATACTGTATCTTTATAAGACATTATATTTTGGGACAAAAATAAGTGAAAGAAAAAACATCTACATGCCAAAAAAACTTGACTAGATTTGATTTAATATCAGAGGGAAACAGACCTGTGAGGATAAGATGGAAAAAGATGGAACGGTTGAGAAGGATGTTTAAAACTCAGTGGGCGATAAGGAAGTTCAGGAGGATGATAAAAGATGACATCATTAGGATGAGGTGCACTGCAGAGGACGTGTATGATTATAGGGAAAGATGAGTGGCTGAGCATCTTCTTTAAACAAAAGGTTGACAGAACTCACTCCTACTCTAAAAGTAAGGAGGTGAGTAAAGGATGAACTGACTGCAAAGAAGGCTGTAAGGATAGACAGACATGTGGAGGGACCCTTGACATGAAGAGCAAGTGACCCAAACTAAACTTTAATTAGCATATGGAAATTACAGCTGCTTCTACGATGTCAGCTCCCTCGCCTAATCATCTCCCTCACCCCTCTTTCTCTCACCTTTTCTCTTTCATTACTCTAACCCATCACCTACACATCCTCTTTTCTTTGGCCGCCTTATCCTTCCTTGTCATCTCTCTATCCTTTTTACTCTATCCAGTTTTTTTCCTACATTCTACAGCTAACCCCCTACCTACGACTCCATCGACCTA
>JBBPBX010051159.1:6587-24682 GCA_038048925.1 Garcialebias charrua | reverse complement strand
CAAAACAGTCGGGTCTCTGTGACCCGCAATTTCACCTTTAACATAGCAGTGAACACAGTTTAACTCTCACAGAATAACACAGCTTAAAAAGCACACATCATGAAAATGACAAAAGTTATTCTTTTGATCACATTAGAATAAAATCAAAGATAGAAATAGTCTCTTTTGGTGACTATATTTATCAGATTATAGCTAAATGAATGATTTTGTAGTAAATGTCTTGCTTTACTGAGTGGTCAGTAAAGGTCATCACTGGACAGTTCAAAAACCTTAATTTGACCCTGGGTAGGTCCATTACATCTCCCCCCTTTTGGAAGCCATCGCCAGTCCTTGGGGATGGGGTCCAACACGAAAGGAAACCTTGAACTGTCTTTGATCTTGAAGTAATCCAGCAAGTGGAAAAGAAAAATCAAAAATTATAATCCCATAAAGTTTTGGAAATTCCATACTGTTCGGAGGTAATCCCATTGCGGTAAGCTTTTAATCCCTTGGAAAACTGAGTCTGTTAACTCTTGGAAAACAAAGTCTGTGATCCTTTGGAAAACAAAGTCTTATAATCCACAGCGATAATCCCACAGCAGTAATTCCACCACGATTAGAGTTGGTGATTTCATCAGCAACAATTGTTTTCATAATCAGCATGCAGAGGGGATCCCTCGATTGACGCAGAGGAGGCGACCCTTGGATGAAGGTTGAAGACCAAGCGTTGGAGCTGCAGGTCCCCACATCGAAGGTTGTTGGCTGGTTGGTTTCCAGTCAGTGCCACTCTGGTTCTATGTGTCATGCAATTATGTGGTTTTTTAAGGTGGGCTTATGATTGGGATTTTACATTAAGCCTTACCTATATGCACCTGGTATGTAAGCTATCATGGTTTAGAACAGCTACACTTACCAATTAAGGGGTGGATCAATTCTGTAAATTAGATATAGGGATCTATACCTATAAAATTTTGGAGGGCTTCTGTAACGAAGGCCTCTAATTCCAAACTATTCCTCCATTCATTACTTAGTTTAGGTTAAACTAAAATAAAAATGAAATATAGTTTGATCTAAATGTCTGTTGTCTTTTAGACGAACGACGTAGGATTTGGTATTCCTAATAAATTTTGAAGTCTATGGCGAGACTCATCAAAATGAATAGACAATCTAGAATAGAAACGATCGAATCGGTTCAATTTAGAAATTGTGAGACCAGTGTAGTTTATTGTACCTTAAGTAGCTTTAAACTACATTGACTCTTCGACGATTGAGATTTAACAAAACGAACTGCATGTTGGCATAGTTAAATCCATATCATTCATTAACCAATGTTAATACAAAACCTTTTTGGCTGGGAGTGTTCAGAACCAAAACAATATCTCAACTAATGACAACAGTAATGACTAAACAACAAGGAAACAACGTTTCACTGCTTCGACACACTCTTGTCGTCAGATTCCAAAGTGCAACACACAAGAAAACAGGTCTCAACTTTATGACCGAGGTCAAATTAAATCTCGTGGATTTAAACGGTTGTTAAGGTTAGTTTTTTGTTGTGGGTTTTAGGCTTAGCGTTTCTAAGTTCAAATTGGACAATGCGACTTATAGGGTGGGAAATATGGTAGTTTAAACCTGATTAGTTTATTTACTAACTTGTGTTTGGACGACCTTATTATCCCATGAAGTCGGTGAGTTTGTGAGATCTTTGTCTTTTGTGGAGTCATTGAACGCCTTGTAAGGTTTGATCTGATTTCGATGTACCCATTTAGCAATTGGCTCTTTACGGCCTTTGCTGATTTTGATTTCGTAGACGACTGAGGACACTTTGTCTGTTATCAGATGAGGTCCAGTCCACCTGGGCATTAGTTTGCGGGCGAGAGTTCCGGTCCCGGACTCTCCTTTCCCGGTTGCTGGGGCGAACGTATAGTACCAGACTCTGTCTCCCACTTGGAGTTCATTGTGAGAGGCCTTCTGGTCATAGTACGCCTTGCGTCCTTCAGCGGACCTTTCCAGGTTTTTCTGGGCGAAAGCAAAAGTGTTTCTGAGGTGTACATTCAAATCTTTCATGTATTGTTGTGTAGTGTAGGCTGTCGCCATGGCGGCGTCGCCTGGTTGGTACAACAGGTGTAGAGGGAGAGTCATTTGTCGACCGGTCATCATCTCGAAGGGAGAGATGCCAGTTGATGTGTGTGGAGTGGCTCTTATGGCCATGAGGACCAGAGGGAGTTTCACGTCCCAGTCCTTGTGGTTTGCAGCCACGTATTTCTTCAAAATACTCACCACAGTTCTGTTTGCTCTCTCTACTTGGCCTGAAGCCTGTGGGTGGTAGCCGACATGAAAGTTGGCCTTGACGCCTAGCGTCTTCCACAGTTCTTTCATCACTTCACCTGTGAAGTGTGTACCTTGGTCTGAGTTCACCCGAAGGGGAAGTCCAAACCTTGAGAATATATGATTCATTAACAACATAGCAGTTGTTTGTGCTGTGTCGTTAGGAGCTGGTAGGCATTCTACCCATTTGGTAAATGCACAGGTTACCGTGAGAAAATATTTATTTCCTCTAGAGCTCTTAGTGAGTGGTCCAACCCAGTCGATCTGGAGGTCAGACCATGGGAATGCAATGCCTCTGCTTTGCAGTGGTGCTCTGTGAAGTGGTCTGGTTGGCTGAAACTGGCCACACACCACGCACCCTTCAATGTAGTCCTTGACATCCTTTTTCATTCCAGGCCAATAGGCAATTTGTTTTAATGCCGTCAGCGTGGCTTTATCTCCTTTGTGTCCTGCGGACGGGAGATCATGGGCATGAACTAACATCACCCCCCTTTGGTCATGGGGAACCACGAACACAGGTGAGGACGTTGGTCCATGAGCGAAAGTTAGGATGCCCTTGATTAGTTTTAGCTGTTTGCGCAGCTGGTAAAGGACTTTAAGGTCTGGATCGGAATCCAGTTCGTCTTTAGACGGACTATTTTTGTTCGGATCAGTCAGGTACAGTATCATGGAGTTGATAGCAGGATCCGACTTCTGTAGTTGGATGATGTCTGGGTCAGTCAGTGCAGGTCGTACAGAGACTGCGTTGTCAGCAGGTCTGGCTGCGGCCTGTGCACGTGTGACTGCCATAACTCTGACTGAAGGTTGTGTTGGCAGAGTCTCGATTAACCAGGAGGGGTCGAAGGACCATAGAGGACCTTCGTCGGCTCCTTCTTTGGCTAAGGAATCTGCAATGTCATTGTAGTGCTTGTCATCGCCTGGGACTCTAGAATGCCCTGGAACTTTCTTCCAGTAGATCTGTAAGTCGTGTGATGTCACCAAGTGATCACACGCTATGAAAAGCTCTTTGTGTTTGACCACTTTTCTGTCGCTTGTTAGGAAACCGTTCTGTTTCCACACAGCAAGGTGACAAGCGAAACTCAAACGAGCATAGTTAGAGTCAGTGCAGATGACTAGGGTCTTGATGGAGTGTGCTACTACCATCTGGAGAGCTATTAGGATCATGATCACGACAATCTCAGCGTACCGAGAAGTCTGAGAGCCTGATTTGTAGCTGAAGGTGATCTGCTCTTGGTCTTGGAGGAGGACCCCTCCAACACCTGCCCTACAGATTTTGTCGCGGAGGAATGAAGATCCATCCACGTACAATGTCGTCATATCTTTGCAGATATTGTCATCAAAGAAGTGGTGGTTCGGGTCTTCAGTCACAGGGGTTTTTTCCTCAGCCAACGGCTGGGTCGCTGGTACATCTTGTGTACACTTTTGGCAGAGTGCCAAGTCTGTCCCCAGATGTGACTTCTTGTTTTGACCATAACGTATGTCTAGGTTAAAACTTTGAAGCGCCATGAGCCACGTTGCAACACGAGAGTTTGTTACCACACCATCTCTGATGCGTTGGCTGTTTAGGAATGTCACTGGCTGGTGTTGTGTTTCCACAATGATTTTCTGTCCACCAATGTAGCTGGAGAAATGTTTTACTGCCCACACTGTGGTCAGTAGAGCTTTCTCACAGTCTGAGAATCTCAACTCGGGTCCTGCCATCGTCTTGCTGGCGTAGGCTACTACACGTTTGTCTCTGTCGTGTATTTGGTACAGACCTGCACTTATGCAATGAGCTGAGAAGCCCACTTCCAAGTAAAGCTCTTTGTTGTAGTCTGGGTAGACTAAACATGGGGCTGACTTGATCCTGTCTATAAGAGCGTCCATTGCCTGCTGCTGTTTGTCAGTCCAGACGAATGGAACGTCTTTCTTTAGGAGTTCAGTCAGTGGCTTTGCAAGGTCTGCATAGTTCTCTATGAACTGGTTCGAGTAGTTACACACGCCAAGAAAACTTTGTAGTTCTTTGAGATTGGTGGGGACCTTGAGATTGTCAAGGCCTTGGGCACGAGTTAAGATGCCATGGTTTGGTTTAAGCCGTTCACGCAGTGTATCGGGAAGCTTGTACAGGAACCTCATAGGCTTCGGCCAACGTTTCTCCGTACGTTTACCTCTTTCTGCGTAATTCAGGTGTGTCACAACTGTCGGCGCAGTCGCTGGTGTGTCTGACTGGTCAGACCGCGGTGCGTCACTGTCGTTGTGATGTGTGTCTTCCCACTTCATGACTGAAGAGGTGCTCTTTGAGTCTGTAAGAACTATGTCATCTCTGAGTAGTTCTATACTCAAAAGCTCTTGAACCAAGGTTTCATCGAAAGCTTGGCTGATGGCTGAATTACCTGTCCCAGAGGACAGTACAGCGTCTGTGGTGTGGGATCCTCGGACCTCCACACAGTCTACTACCTGTGGTAGAGAGTGAGAGTACACCCCCCTTTTGTTGGAGGAGGGGTCCTCAAAATCTGTGACACTGAAATCCAAGTGACTGTCAGCATGTCGCGGACTGCCACTTCCAGGACTCACATGTCCTTGAACCAAGGTTTCATCGAAAGCTTGGCTGATAGCTGAATTACCTGTCCCATAGGACAGTACAGCCTCTTCGGTGTAGGATCCTTGGATCTCAACACCTTTCACTACCTGTGGTAGGTAGTGTTCAGTGAGTGCTGACTGTGTCAGCTCGCAGAGGAGGTTCTCTTGTCGGGCCAGAGTCTGGTCCAACTGTTGAGTCTCTACTGTCTCATCTGTAGTTGAAGGTTCACTTACCGGGCTTGTGACCACGGTTGGGGAGTCCCTCGTGGCCACTGCGGTACCTGCGGTTAGGCAGTCTGTACCACAACGAGGAGGCACTTTTATTGGCAGGGGTTTTCTCACTGTTGCCCACATTTCCTGTTGACCATAATCTATAATCGCTTCAAAACGGTTTATAAAGTCTTGGCCAACCAGAAATGGGAATGAGTCAAGTGTGGACACATACACTGGGTGGTGTAGTGTCGTTTTGCCAATCTGCATGTGAACCATAGCTATGGCTGTT
The DNA here is from genome assembly GCA_038048925.1 of Garcialebias charrua. Taxonomy (NCBI): domain Eukaryota; kingdom Metazoa; phylum Chordata; class Actinopteri; order Cyprinodontiformes; family Rivulidae; genus Garcialebias; species Garcialebias charrua. The sequence goes on along the minus strand of JBBPBX010051159.1, from coordinate 19,314 downwards.
AGGGTTGTTCTCGTCTCTGCGAGACCCTGTAGCTCAATAGCACATTCCTCAAAGGGTATTTGCCCGTCAACACCGTTGGCGGCGGTCCTCAGCTCCTCGAACAGCTTGGCCGACATAATAGTTATATCAGAACTGCCATCCAGGAGGGCTTCACGCTCAAGGACACCTTCCAGTGTGATGGGCAGGTAGGCTTTCTTAGCCACCCCCCTTTGCATAAAGTTACACAGAAACCTCACAGGTCTTTGTCCACGTTTCTGTTCACGTGTGACTCTGGCTGTGTAATCTTGTTTACTGTCAGCATCTTGTTGGCTGTCAGCATCATGACCTTCAGGATGTTGTTGTGTGTCAGCAATTGGTTTGCTGTCAACATCCATGGCAATGTCAGAAGTAGTGTGCGCTGAGTTATTTGTGTGCTCTGAGTCTTTGTGAAAGACAGTGCTACACATCGCTCCAGGTTGGTCAATGTTGATAGTGTCATTATCAATGATAATGCCACTCATTGTAACAGGTTGGTCAAGCACAGTAACATTCAAATCTACTGACAAACTACTTACTTCCTCTGTCTCTTCCGAGCATAGAGGTGTTGGGCCATTATTCCGGGACATTCGTGACTCTTTGCCTGTTTCGAACTGTTCAGTTCGAGGTGCGGGAGGTGCAGTTCCAAGGCTCGGGGGTGTCTGTTGGGACAACGCATAGTTACATGAGTATAGGTCCCCATCCTTCAATTTCTTTTGAAGTCCACCCGCCGATTGACCTTGGTTTTCACCCATCTGGTTCGATCTGAACCATTTTGGTTTCTTTCTCCCGCGGATACCCCCACTTTGTGGTTTGTCAGGTTGAAAGGTCTGTTTCTTTTCGCCTTTGTTAGGAGAGGGAGTTGATGAACTTGTCCCTTCTAGCTCCAGCGAGTGGGATTTGACCGCTTCATTCGGGGACACCTGTAAGGGTGTTTTGGCTTGCATGTTAAATGCAAAGACATCCGCAGCACACTCTACTATTTCACGCAAAGATGTTGCTTCTAAATCACCCCAGGCCAAGTTCCATGGCAACTTGAATCTAACATCAGGGATTAGATTATCCCTGAAAACAGATTTGAAAAGCGTCTGCTCTTCCAGGTCAGGTTCCATCATGTCACCTATATACGCCTTCAAAATTCTGGCAAAGAAAAAATATGGATGTTCATCGTTTCTCTGCAAGACATTTCGGGCAGCTGAGTAGTCACCACACAATGAGAAAGATTTTTCCTCTGTGCAAGGTGCAGGGGGAGCCAGTTCATGGCTCCGGGGTTCCTCTTGGTACCCTCTGATGTATGGGTCTTCTAGAGGCACATACTGTATGAGCCTTGGACGCGTACCGTCTTGAACTTCCATCTTTAACTTGATTTTTTGTGAAAATCAATAAGACAGTTCGAATTTTAATGTGTGCAAATAAATCTTCACTTTTAATGCAGCACTGAGTCAATCAAACTAATCAGCTGTCTGGTTTAAGTGTTTCACTGTGTAATAAGTATTTCTATTCATAGGTACCTTCTTCAGGTTTTACCCTCAAATGAATTGTAAAAGTTAAATGCCTTTTTGCAGTGTTAACTTTAAAATATAACTTATTTTTCAACAACAGTTACTAACTAACCCAAGCATGACGTCCGTTTTACTTACTCAAACACTATTTAAAAGATTCGAAATAAATACATTGTTCACACTAAAATGTACCCAGAATGCTGCTCCATTATGCCTTAAAAAAGATGTATTGCAGTTTGGCTAAACTGTTTTGCTGTATTTTGACAGTTATCAGGAGTGAAAAATGGATTACCTGTTTATTTTAAATATTTTTTATCTAAAATAAACTGGAGGTGTTTGTGTGCTTAGCATAACATGACAGATGGCATTCCAAATAAAAATCAGTGACTTTTATCAATTTGTTGTCTGTTGACATCCTCAAAGTTGTTCTGCTATCTTTGTTTTGATTTTTTGTGAAAATCAAGTCAGCAGATGCTTTCTGTTTATTTTAAATTTTGTATTTAAAATAAACTGGAGTCATTAATTTTACACAGAAAAACGTTAAAAATGCAATTTTTAACTAAAAGTGTACAGTGTACACCAATTCTGTTTAAAATTCAGAGATGTGAAGAGCTTAATGTGGAAATTCTCTGTTCTCCATCATTTTTTTAATTTATTTTATTTAATCTGAAAATCAAATAAAAGATGCTTTTTGAGTGTTATTTTAAATCTCTTCAGTATTTAAAATGAGCATCAATTGTTCGTCTGTACCTCTGTTATTCAAAAATTCTTTATTTAAAATAAACAGGATTTTTTGTTTGTGTACAGAACAATTTTAAAGCTGGTAATTTTTACCATAAAAAATGCTGACTTTATGAGGTGTTGAGAGAAAACTCATCTATTAACGTCCAGCAGGGGGCAGCGTCGAGTATGTTATCACGAAGCGACTGAGTTTAAATCAGTACATGGAAAGAAAACAACCTATTAGGGTTAGTTTTCAGTAAGAACGTGATAATTGCTCGAACCGCGTTCTTGTCAGAGACAAGTTTATGTTGCTAGACAGTGTTGATGGCTTCAGATGAGTGTTTAAGTGTGTGTTCGTGTGTGAACGAGTGTGAACCAGCGAGTGTGACCTGTCACTCAAAGTGCGGCACCTGGAAGTGACGACAAAAATGGGCGGGTCAACGCAGCGTGCGTAGCGCGTCACCAGCTTCTTACGTGAGCGAGGCGGAGCTCGCTACAACATACGTGACGTCAACAAATCAATCACAGCATATGTAGTTCATTCTCCAAGCATTAATGGCGAATGTAGTTTCTACCTTCGACCAATGTAGCGCCGGAAATGACGACAAAGTGGGCTGGTCGCAACGGCGTGCGACGTGATTGACAGCTCACAACAGCGAATCAGCGTTCGCCACAAGAGTGATTGACAGCACACAACAGCGAATCAGCGTTCGCTACAAGAGTGATTGACAGCACACAGTACTCGTTTCATCCAATCACAGCTCATAAACAAACATGTAGACACACGTCTTCTTAACGTTAGCTTGCACAGCAGACCACAACTTCATAGACTCTTAAAAACAACTCAAACGCTACAATTTAACTTCCCAAAATGCTGAAACATGCGGCGCACATCTAGACAGGCCAACTTAGTCACGCTCAGTAACCCAGCACTGCAGCTGTTGAACAAACACGGACTCTCTCGGAGTCACTTCAAGGTCGGTTCCGTCCACGTTAAAGGAGCAGAAAACTCGGGTCAGAACCCATTATCCGACAACGTTCTAACATATATGCTGCTTCGACCTTCTTTAAAATGTAAAATACCACAACAGCAATCTTGTAGATGTTAAATTAGCTTTCAGGCTTCTGACTCGGCGGTCAAACAAAGCTTTGTACAGGAGTCCGCGTGAACTGGACCGAACCAGAACCTCCACAGACTACGGCTGACAAAAACTTCACCTGAATGCTTCCAACAGCGTGTAACAGAGTTGAAACAATAATAATTTCTCAGCTTTAAATGACAAAAACATGCAGAACCTGCTTGTATCGACACTTCCAGCCAAAATTATTATCCTCAGAGTTTAAAACTTGGATTCCATTATGCAAACATGACGTTACAGTTCATGACTGAGACCACAGATTTATCAATAAACTTTTAGAAGCCGATACGAGGCCACCAGATGTAAGGGGTTAAACGGGGGGTCAGTTTAATACTGACCTCCTTTTTACCTTAATTAATTTACTTATTCAGATTGAATAGTAAATTCACGGATTCTCTTCTTTTTCAGTTTACCCAATATTTCTGTGATCTTTATGATGGATAAATAAACAGAGCCATTAAGTGACAATGGACACGTTAACTTAGTTTGATATGTCAAAGAGACACTATCATTTATTTAAAATAAATCAACTAAATTAACACCATTACACTTGATTGACATGATTTCACTTTCTTTCAATTCAAATACGTCAGCACACTTGATTTAACACAACAGACATAAATACTAGATGTTACACATATTTAGTCTGAGGGGCATTTCAGCTTAAAATATAGTTTCCAGCTTAGGTTGAGAGGGAAAAGAAATAGGAGGAAAGATTTAAGAAGAACATTATCCTGAGCATGAGACCAGAGTGACACTTCTCATCCGACTTCTGCTAAAATCCAAGTACGTTTTGTAAACAGCCCTTTACCTTTTGACGACAGCCCGGTAAGAGGGAAGACACCAGCCTTCAGATGCACAGAGTCCTTTAGTCCCAGCACGTCCAAAACTGGTTTTAGTTTACGTTTCAACGTCTCCTGGCTTCCGCGTTGGTCATCAGAGAATATGTCAGCTTCAGGCCTCTGACTTCAAGATAAACTTATTCCAGGAGGGAATAAACAAAGTTTTTGAGCTCGGCTTGTTCGAAGTAGACTCATAACAGCCTGTTATCAGTCCTTAGCTGAAGACGCCGGTCGTTAGCTCTTGACCACACGTGTCCAGCTCTTGGGAAAGTTCACATCTCTTTGGAAGTTCCCAGCAACTCTCTGGCGCGTTCTCGCACAGTTTAGAACTTAAAGAGCAGGCACAAAGAGAGGAGTTCACTTGTCTTATCAGAACCCAAGGTTACAGCAGCAGAGGGAAATTGTTTAGGAAAAGACAGAGCAGCTGGAGCCTTGTTCATGAAAAACAACGGATTAAACTGTCTTCTTATTTCTAAACAAAACAGTCGGGTCTCTGTGACCCGCAATTTCACCTTTAACATAGCAGTGAACACAGTTTAACTCTCACAGAATAACACAGCTTAAAAGCACACATCATGAAAATGACAAAAGTTATTCTTTTGATCACATCAGAATAAAATCAAAGATAGAAATAGTCTCTTTTGGTGACTATATTTATCAGATTACAGCTAAATGAATGATTTTGTAGTAAATGTCTTGCTTTACTGAGTGGTCAGTAAAGGTCATCACTGGACAGTTCAAAAACCTTAATTTGACCCTGGGTAGGTCCATTACAATGACCACGGTTTGCAGGTTTCATTTGAAAAACCATTTGTTCTGACTAAATAAACAAGTTTTTGACCAGGTTTTGTTTCCACTAGGTGGACAGCTGGGCTCTTGGGGTGTTGTTGTATACCCTGGTTTATGGAACTATGCCATTTGATGGGGGAGACCACAAGAACCTCATTCGCCAGATCAGCAATGGCGAGTACAAAGAGCCTGCTCAGTCCTCAGGTACTAAAGAGCCTCCTGGCTCTTGTCATGCATGATAAGCACACCTGACTGTTATAAAACATCCCTTCCATAAATGCAGATTGAAACATAGGGGGTTAATAAATAAAAAAAATGAAATGTTTAATTGTTGGAAAATTTAATATTCAAGAACCAAATTAAATGATATAAACTGAATGTGTTTTTAACTACTAAACAAAGCAATAAGAAACGTGTGTTTTTAGATCCATTATCTTCTCACCGTGATGCATTTAGTCTCAGACAAGAGAAATAGATTAAAGATTAACAAAGGCAGCTAAATGGCAAAAGTGAAACCGAAAATCCAGCATTTGTAAATGTAGAAACCCTCATGTCAGGTTGTGTTGTTTAGGATGATGTCTGTATATAAGTTCAACATGTTTACATCTTAAACAGCAGCTCACGGATCGTTGTGTCTCCTCAGACGCCCGTGGACTCATCCGTTGGATGCTGATGGTCAACCCAGAGCGCCGAGCCACGGTGGAAGACATAGCTAACCACTGGTGGGTCAACTGGGGCTGGAAGAACAGTGTGTGTGACTGCGAGACCCAACGAGAACATCGAGGTTCGCCCATGCTGGCCCGTTTCATTGACTGGCAAAACCGAAGCGAGACGCGAGGAACTGGAGCCAGAGTTGCTGCCATGCCCAATATGCTACGCCAGAGGCCCAAAAAATTAAAAAAGGAAAACGTTGAGGACGGACAGTCCCATAGTGGAGCCGAGGATAAGCCAGGTTTGAAGAGGCCCAAGGGCATTTTGAAGACCAGGGTCCCTGAGGACCAGCAGTCGTCCAGTCTTGAAGAAGGGGCGCTGGGTCAAGCAGCTCTGCCTCAACAAGCTGAAGGTGGAGATGAAGCTTCCAGCCCAGACAGGGAGGAAGAAGAGCCCACTCTGGGAGAAGAAGGCTCGCCGGCTAAGATGGTGCCCTCCCTACCCAAGAAAGGCATCTTGAAAAACAACCAACAGCGGGAATCAGGGTACTATTCATCCCCGGAGCGCAGTGAGTCCTCTGAGCTTTTAGGGGGGGCCAGTATGTCTGTTGTAGCCACCTCCCCACCCAAAAGAGCAATGGGGAGAAAGGGCATCCTCAAGAGAAATGGAAAGTACTCCACCTACAGTGGGCCACCCTCATCAGCAGCAGTAGTGGGGGTCATTGGTGAACATCCTCCCCCGGCGGACTCAGGTTTGTCGCGCAGTCAAAGTCGCCCCTCCAGCATAGTAGGGGAGGACAGCTCCGTCCTGTCACTGTCACCGAGTTCCCTCAGCGGGGCGGAGTGGCACTCCTCCACTCCACACCTCCGCCCAAACATCAGGGCCTGCGTGTCGGCCGATAACCTGCTGCAGCTCGCCAACTTCAAGGGTTTCCAGGCCGCTCCGCCACTTCATGGACCCAAGTTCAGCCGGGGCCCCAAAGCAAAGGGCTCCCCAGGAGACAACGGCAGCTTCTCTTTGCTGGGGGATCTGGAGGACATGACTCAGGTGTACCAGCAAGCCCTGGACATCAGCAGCAAGCTCACCTAAGAGACGGGTGGCAGAGCGAGAAGAAGCAGAGGCGTCCCAGCACTGCTCCGTGTGTGTGCAGCGTGTGTGTTTGTGTGTGTGTGGCAATAACGACCAGTGTGTTACTGGGATACACCTTTGGGGGGGTTGCAGGTTTATAAATTACCGGAAAGCAGAGATGTTGATGCAGAAGATAAGTTTGTGCTCACGCACAAGAGCACGCTCGGATGCACACACGTAGGGGCACTTCTCAGGCCAACAGGTGGATCAGATTTTGGCGAAGAGAAAAGACTCCGCCGGCACACGAGAACGCCACCCAGTCGGCTCTCTCGGCCCACCCGGAGACTCTGCTGCGTTCAACATGTTTACATATTTAGCACGAAGGCAAGTTTGAATCACAAACGCACCGACCAGAAACTGGTTGGCTCTCTTTGTACGCCACCCATAGGAGTTTACAGAAGCACCTTAAAACTCACATGGAGCACATGCTGTTGTGATCTTTACTTCCCTTATAAAAGAAGAAACAAACCAGGGTCTTGTTTGAAAAAAAAAAAAAAAAAACCACAATTATTTATTTATATTTTAAGCTTTAGTTGTAGAGGTCAAACTGGTGGGTGGCTGGCTGTTACTGGAAGAGTTTGAAGCTCCTTGTTTCCGATGCTTTATGTGAAACTGACATATATAATGATATTACTCAGTGATAAGAACATGTATACATTCATCGTACATAACTGTGTTTGCGCATGTAAAAAAAATGCAAGCAGATATTTCTTCTTAAAAGTGTATGAGCTGTGTTTGATACTAGAGAATAGGTAGGAAGTGCCTTTTTTGATTCATAACTGAAATTATATATGTCATTTCCTTAATGTAGAGGGCAAAGCCAGGCCACCCGACGACCAGTTGTTGTTTTATGCTGTTTGTGAATGTGGAGAAACCCGGGGCCTTCACAGCATAGCTGACTCACTTCATTTAGGGTTCAAAGGTAAACTCCAGCTAAATAAAACTCATTTTTTCTACTAGCATTTTCTAGGCCACTTTGGGGAAATGACCTCTTCTTTCCTCGCTGTTTGAGTCGGACACCTAACGAACTGCGACTTCAGAATCCTTGAACGTTCCAGTCTCTCTTAAGACTGCTGTTAGTGGAAAAAATCCAGTTTTATTTCATTTTGCTGAACAACTTTCAAGGTGTTTTCCATTGTGGGACTAGTTAAAAAATGTCACCCGCAGCTCTTCGAAAGCGCTAAGTAAGGCCGTTTGTTTGAGGCTAGCTGATGATGCAGCAAATTCCTCAGACAAAAAGCTGGAGACGTGTTTGTTCTGGAGATATCTTATCAAACCCGACTCAGCACAGGTGGGACCTGCGGTCTGAGCTCAGCCCTCCAGCTGGGTGTACTACTTCATTATGTCAACCAAGCACAATTAGCCGGCTATTGTTTTTATTAGAGCGTAAGAGAGAGGCAGCGTGTAGAGGTTCATAGCTGTAGGCGGTGGAGAAGTGTGTGAAAGAGAGATGTGATGCCAAGAGTGGAGAGAGGGGGGGCTTTTCCTGTGGAACACAGAAAAGGTCGAGGCGCTAGATTTATTTTGTAGAAGGATTTGTAATGTAGACTAGTGAAAGTAAAGACTGGGAGTAGATGGAGTAGATGGAAAGTTGTTGTTTTGTACCAAAGAGGTGATGAGGCTTAAATGGAATTCAAATGAATTGAAGTGTTTTTTTAATTTACTTGTGTTTCTGGTGAATGAATTCCTTCCCTGCGGTGCTTGTACATCGTGCGTGTTTATGTCTGTCTGTCGAAGCTAACGGTTCGGTGTCCTCTGTGGCTTTTAGAAAGCACCAGAATCTCATTTTAACATCAACAAAGGTCCTGGAGAATCAAAAACTGGCATCTTTTATAGAGTCTCAAACAAAGTGGATGAGAAAACATGCAGCAGATCAGAGCTACTCAACTAAACTGCTCATGGGGGGGCGGCGCAGTTACTGAAAGCCAAGAGCTCAGGGGCCGGACATCCTGCAGTTATTGTGTGTTTTGTCTAGTTGTATTTAAAAATGAACCCATTGGTGGGCCAAACAGCTCACCCATGGGCCCGGTTTGGCCCCCAGTTGAATGGCCCTGCTGATGATCCCCCACCACCCCCCAAAAACAAAGATCACATGTTGAATGTTTGAAGTAGTCAGCTCATGTGAAGGGTACTAAGTTTAAATGAAAGACCCCCGTGCTTATTATATTGTTTTTATTGCCTCTTTGTATTGTGTTGTATCGTCTACTGGATTAACAGTGAAAAGAAATTATACTATGTTAGTATTTTGTTTTATTATGCTTCTGTTTTTGATTTTCCAAAATGTTAGAAATTTTATATTGCTTTTATGTATGGCATAAAAATACTTCCTTACCTTGAAGTATTAGATTTTTTCTAAAAAAAATTAATAAAAAATAAATAAAAAAACAAAGGGAAAAAAGGACTGATCTGATGTGAAATTGGTGTTTTAATTTCATTTTCTGCTGGTTTTGTTACTCCTGAGGGTCAGCTTACCCTCAGGTGGGGAAACAAAATCACCCATTCAAATCAAAGCCTTATAAGGAATAAAAAACCAATATCTCAATAAGTTATCCTTAGAAAGCTATTCCTTAATACCAAAGCATGGGAGGTAAAAGAAAAAAAAATTGGCCAAAATGAAGTTACGCAAAAAATCCAATGATGAAAGTTTAATTTTGTCAAACTGGAAGTTTATGATGCATATCTGTTAGCAGAAAGCCTATACATAGGAAAACTTGACTGGATATTGTTATGACAACAATAATAATAAGTTAGTATTAATATGTTATTTAAGTATTAATTTGTTACGGCTCATTACTTTTGTTGGCTATTGCCATATTTTTTGTTTCATTGTTTTTGTGGGAGGGGGTCGGGGAGACTGCCAAGGTTTATTAAATTGTGTGCCTTTGGTATTTTTCATATTTTTTTAATAATAAAATTGTATTTTGTATTTATTGATCATGCCATTTTAGGCAGTGTGTTGGGGTTTGGACATGCTGCATACTTTTTGATTTATTTTTAAAATCGAGTGTTATCATCTCAATCTGGGAACGGTGGTTCAGTGTGTGTTGTTAGGAGTAAGAAGTCGAGTTCCTAAAAGCCTGTAAAACATCTTTGTTCACTTTTCAGGTCAACACAATGCCCTTGTAGTTCTGTATCAACCCAAATAAATAATGTAGATCTTTAAACTTTACTCTTTGTTTGTGAGTTGTTCTTTTACTTATTTCACCAGCAGGTAAACATAAAAATCCTTGTACACATTCAAGCCTGGCTTCGAAGTTTCACTTTAAAATAGACTCAAATCCTAAAAAGTAATGTTATTTTTTAATCTAGCAGTGGATTTGTTAAAAGAAGCAGTCAGAATAAGTTAGACAGACACAGATCTAAACTATATTGTCTCTCTAGCACAACGATTTCCTACGGGATCAATAAGGTTCTAATCTAGTCTTTTTTCAATCATGGGGAACGTGTCCTGATTTCTTTTCCTTATTGAGAACATATGACCTAAAAACCAACGATGCTTGAAAGAGGTCATCAGTGTTGTCCTCATTTCTTTTCCTTCCCTCAAATTTCAAGGTAGAGAATTAGATTTCGCGGCACAAATGACTGGGTGAACTGCTAAAAACAGTTCAGGCCATTATGACACAGTTTGTCAGACTTTATATGAACGTCTTGGTCCGTTAAAAGCAGCCAGCCTGTCCAAAGTAGCACTGTCAAACAAAATGGGGCTATTTTGGAAGCTGTAATTAGTCAGTGTTTCCACACAGCTTCAGCATCTGTACAGTAGTTAAAAAGAAATGAACTTGATGGATGTGTAAGTGATACTCCACCTACCTTTTTAAATAAGTATTTGAAAGTAATTCAATGTAGACTTGAAGTGTGGCTGTAAAAGTGCTCAGTGGTTGTGGTCAGCTTCAGTTTACCATTATTTCCAATAGTTAGCACTCTGAATAGAATAAACATGAAGTAAAACAGCTCTTAGACTGTTCACTTCACGTCAAAACATTACGCCTTTTTGTCCTGATGCATGCTCAATAACCATTAAAAAAGTAAAAAAAAATAATTAAAAATAAGCTGTTCTACGTTCATACATGCATACAGGTAGTCCCCGATTTACGAGCGCTCTGATCTGCGAGGTTCCAGACTTACGAGCTGCGAATTTTTGGAAAAAACGAAAAAAATACTGAGTTTTCATGTGTTTTTTCACCACAGTTAGTTAGTTAAGCATATAGACACACGTTTCCGATCATTTTTATGCACTCAAAAGTAGTTTTTAGATGAAAATAGAGTGTTTTTAGTCGCGCTAGCGAAAACCGTTCCAATTTACGAGCGAAATTCCGGATTTACGAGAGAAATGGCGGCCGTTCCAAATTACGAGATTTCCGGTTTACGAGCGCCTCGTTGTAACGGATCTCGCTCGTAAATCGGGGACTACCTGTATATATATATATATATATATATATATATATATATATATATATATATATATATATATATATATATATATATATATATATATATATATATATATATATATATATATATACATACATATTTATATTAGGGGTGTAATGGTACGCTAAAATCACCTTTCGGTTCGGTTCAATTACAAGGAGGGCTCGGTTCGGTTAATTTTCGGTACAAACAAAAAGACAAAATAAAGACTTATACTGTATAAAGTGTTTATTTTGAAAATGTGTCAAGTAAACAATACGTTGTATCAAAATAAATAAAAGCAACCCATTTGGATGATATTTTAAATAAACGGCATTCTTTACAATAAATAAATTATACTAACAATAATACAAATCTTAATAAATACAATAACATTCATAACCAGGTCAATAAGCAGCAGCAGACTGTTTATGATCTAACTAATCAAGTTTAAAGTTTTTGTCCAAAAAGACAAACTTTTCCACATTTTCTGCTAAAAGCACAGATCTAGTTGCAGTGAATATCTCCAGTGGTGGAGAAAATCATCTCAATAACAACAGTAGCAGCAGTGTGGCTGTATTTGTCCTCATTACTCACAACAACCTCTTCTTGGACCTGCTCCTCCAGGACAGGTCCCTGGAAAAGTTCAGAGTTCAGTCATCGCACACTTCTTAGCTGCAAGTGATCTCTGGTGGATTTCCCTGAAGAGGAAGAAGACATCTGCTATCTCTGTCCCAGACTGGAAATAAAACACAGAGGGAAAAAAATGAGTTAATAAGATTATAATTTTAAATTAAAAAGGTTAATTAGATAATAATAATAATAATAATAATAATAATAATAATAATAATAATAAAACAACAATACCTCTTCTTGAACGGTTGTTTTGAGGTGGTTGAATCTCTCGGTCATCATCATCAGGGCAGGGCTTTAATCAGCTCCAGGGCTTGTTGACAATATCAGTTTTAATTTTTTCATAAAGTTCGGAACTTTTTGGTTGAAGTGTTGACGTGATGGATGTCATAGCGAGGCTCAAGAACTTTAAAGCTTGCGTATCAACAACATTCAGCCGTAGATCCAGATCTTTAAAAACTCCTACAGCTTGTGTTATTGCTCTGGACCGATCTAAATTACCTGATGAAGGTTGTTTAAATGCAGCTGCTGTTAGCGGTGTTTGCAACAAGCTGCTTTTCTTGCTTGTAGAAGACACGTTCACGTTTGGATGATGTTGTTTCAAGTCCGTTAACAAGTTAGACGTGTTGCTGCTGCAGATCCAGTCTCCGTGAAACAACGTGGACACACAGCTGTGGATTTGCGCTCGTCTTTGAACAAGAAAGCCATAACATTCCCAAACAGGAGACCGTAATGAGATGCTAAGCTGCTAAATGAGGGGCGTGCTGCACGATAATAGCGCCGTGCTGAAACACGCCTAGGAACTTTAGGTCCGCGGTGCATATATTCTCCCGTTAATAACATTTAATAAGTGAAAAAATAACCGAACCGAACGTGCCGTACCGAAACATATATA
>JBBPBX010051158.1:0-24682 GCA_038048925.1 Garcialebias charrua | reverse complement strand
ACCAGAAAGGAGACTTTTAGATAATGATTCATAAAACTTGGATTAATATTGCAGTTGATAATAAAATCAAGAGGGAAATTGGACATTTTAAATTAATATAACATGATATCATCTGCATACATGTTTGTTTAAATAAATGAGTTTATTTGTTTAAACAAATAAACTTGTATGTAGATATTCATAATGTAAGTTGATCAACTTTATCAAACCTTCTATGAATCTGTTGTAGCGAATGACAGCTGGATGATTTTTCAGAACTTGGATCAGACTTTTGGACCATCCATGGGCCAAAAGTCTCATCGACCCCCTTTTAAAAGGACAGTTGTCAAATTATGCTTTTGTTGCTGAGAACAGACTAAAATGAACTTTCCAAACACAAGAAAACAACAAACATAAACGCAACAAATCAAATAAATCAAACCATTTTTAATAAAACATAAAATTAGTGTTTATGAGGCTTTTAATGTTTTGGATCTACAACAATTTAAAACTCTTTCCCCACCAACATTGGTAAATTTGTCCTTTCTCCAAAATATTGTTCACGTAGAGTTAAATTCACATTTTTGTTGCCCACGAGTTTTTTTCATCTTGATCATTTTCACCCACATATTAAAATGTTTGGACACCCCTGCTCTAGAGGAAAGGTCAAAAAAATAATTAGGGGAACTACTTTCAACTGAACACATTTATGTCCATTAAAACATTTGTACGTCCTTGAAAGCCCATAAACAAGTTCATAATGAAATTGAAGTTGCACAAGTGAAGCTGAATCTGTAGAAGAGTTTTTAGTAGGAAAACACACAGAATGGTGGTGCTTTTTTAATGCCCAGTGTCTTTACTGTAAAATGATGCTTCCAATTTCCCTTTTTTTTTCTCCACCCCCTTTGTCGACCAATCACAACGTGTCTCTGCAAGGGCTGCTCGTTTCCTCCTCCGTCTTTCCCACCTCCCCTCGTCTCCCCCAGTCACGAGTCACGACTCTCCAAATGCAGCATTTCCTCCTCAGATCTTTGCTGACCTGGGGCTTTCTTGTACGTAGTGCGTTTGAGTACAGAAGCAATCCTGCAAACGCTTCAGACATCCTCTGTGCGAGACTCACCAGCAAGCGTGGATGTTTCTGTTTCTGAAAGCACAGTCTGGTGTGTTTAGTTTGAGGATGGACTGGAGGCATTCACAGTGGGTGGAGAACAGTACAGTACTGGGCTCAGAGTGGATCGCTGACGGCGTCAGTGGCCCACTGGGCATACTCCTCTCTCTTCCCTGGAGATCCACGGCTCATCTTCCTTTGTTTTCTGTCTCAGCTGTGACACCTGGCCCATCATTTTATTACCGTATTTTCTGGTGTATAGGTTGCACCGGTGTATAGGTCGCATTGTCCAATTATCACCAATAGATTGGAAAAAAAATCCCTAGATAGGTCGCACCGGTGTATAGGTCGCACCTACGTTTAGCTCTGCTGCAAATGTCTGCCACAGGAGTGCACAGCAAGGCTTTTAAGAAGATTAACACTTAAAAACAATTATTTGTTTGATAAAAATTATAGCAAATATGTGTCTGAGCTGAACTTTTCCTTAATAAATGAACGTAATTGTGAAATGAGCTGGATTTAAAATTTGTTTCGCCGAAAGTGATAACAAGCCATATATAGGTTGCACCTGAGTATAGGTCGCAGGCCTTGAAAAAAACCATAAAAAGGTGCGACCTATACACCGGAAAATACAGTAAATGTTCTGTTAGCTCCTCAGTTCTCTGATCCTGACTTCCTCTTTTAAAAAAGCCTCTTTAAAAAAATGTTTTTATATAACTCTACAGTTTAGTCATCACACCCTTTATAATCCTAACCCAGTACAACCCCATTCTGGAAAAGTGGTACAAATAGGAAACAGCTGGAGGAGCGTTTTGCAGCAAATTATGTTAATTGGCAACAGGACTGGGTGTACAAAGAGCATTTTGAAGAGATTGAATCTCTTAGAAGTAAAGATGGGCGGAGGTTCTGTGGAAAAACTGCGTCTAAAAATGGAACGATTTCAGAATAATGTAGTGGAAATAAAAAATGGGAAAGACTTTTAAAATCTTGTTATTTATGGTTCATAACAGCATCAAGGATGTTGAGGATCTGGAGAAATCTCGGAGCTCGTAAAACTCGGCAGAGTCGGTACTGAATGCCCATGATCTTTGGGTTCTCGGGGAGAACTGCATTATGAACAGGCCTGATTCTGTCATGGACATCACTGCATGGCTTAGGAACACCTCCACAAATCACTGCATATCCAGTCCATAAAGCTCTATCATGCAAAATAAAAAAGAACAACATCCACTGTCTTCTCTGGGTGAAGGTTGGTTTAAAGAGGAACTAAACCCCGGTCTAAAAACGTGTTTATGGCAACATCTATGGGTTGAACATAGGTATTGCAGCTTAATTTTCTTATTGGTCTAGGATTCTCACTGTGACGTGTTTTCTCACTCTGACGTCACGGAAGTGGTTCAAGCAGAGCCAATCCCCTGCAGAGATGAGAAGGTCCTGCAGCATTCATACCTTATATGGAAGTGCCACATTTCACTCCTGACAAGCGGTTTTCTTTCTTTTATTTTTTCATTTTTTTAAGCCTTTGGTTTTGGATGGAATGGGTGGAATGGATAAATACATCTACATGTTTATCCTTTGTTGTTGCTTGGTGTATGTTGTTGGCTAGAGGTTTCATTTGTTTTAGGTTGTTGCTGGTGGAGGCGTGGACAAAAGCACAACTCTTCCTCCTCCCCTCCTTGTCTCTCGACACGCCCATTTTGAGGGCGATTTTGGATCTGCTTAGGGGAAATAGTTACTGTCTCAACCTGTGTTTAGTTCCTCTTTAAAATGGAAAACTGTTTGTGGTCAGACAAGTTGAAATGTATTTACCACAAACGCCATGCTCTCTGCATTAACTGGACCACCCTGCCTGTTATTAGTGCAGAGTTTAAACGCCTGCCTCTCTGATGGTATATTTACACAAAGGCTCCATCAATACAGAAGAGTACATACATGTTTTAGGACAACACAAGCTCCCCTCCAGATATCTCTTCTGTGCAGGACTTGGATATCCTCTATCATCCAGTTAAACAAATCTACAAACAGTTAAGTCAGGTGATCTGGACGGATTCCTCTATATTTCATCAAGACTTTGCTAGACCACATACTGCACCCATTACAACAGCATGGCTTCACAGTAGGAGTCCAGGTGCTGACCTGCCTGCAGTCCGGACCGCTCACCAAGTGAAAACATTTGCTGCAACATGAGACAAGAAGAAGGAGGTCCAGCACTGTTGAACAGCCAGAATCCAACAGGACTACACTCACCTCAGCTCCTAATGTTCAAGTTGATAAGAGAGGGGGCTTTGCAGTGGGAACCATGGCCCTGTTCACACTTTTCTGAGGTGTGTTATCATAAAATTAAAAATTACTTTGCTTCCAAATGTAATTGAATAATAATGATGTTTAGTAAGGTATTTAAACACTTACTGAGCCACCATTATTGGATGCGCAGTTTAGCAGACTTTAATCTTGCACAAACTGCCACCAAAGTGCGAGTTCTTCCTTTTTCCGATACTAAATTGTTTTTACTGTGATTAATCAGAAATGTAATTTCACGCTTAGACTTCAATTTATATTGGTCTACCAAAAAATAGACCTTTTATTGAAACTATCACAAGAATTACATTAAACATTTGTATCGATATTAGCTCTGATTTAATAACTACGTTGACAAGAATTCAAATTAAAACAAACAGACAATTAAAACTTAACTGTTGGCACAAAACTTGACAGATTAATAGCTTATGAAAAATAAGAAATAGGAGGAAGGAGTTCTGGAGCTAAGTTAAGCTAAAGTTGTTTACTTTGAACCAGACTGGGTGACACCGTTTCCCCCACACGAGCAGACTGGCTGGGCTCCCGCACGTTCAAACACACCACGGCTCTTTACCTGTTGGAGGTTCGTCTCTTGGAGACAAGAGTGGAGAAGTTTGTGGACACACACGTGGATGGGTTTGTCCAGTGGCCGTCCAGTTGGACTTCAGCGTGAGTGCTGATTCACGATACGAGGAACTCGCCTCCCTCGGCAGGGACCAACGGTCGAGCGCACAGACTGACTTTCAAAATAAAACTTTAGAAAACAAATTCTTCAGAAAGGAGAGTGAATGGATCAAAGTAAGGCTTTACTATGATCCCCGCTGAGACGTGGGTCGTTGACACCTGACCGGGACGTCTCCAGCTTTCAGAGAGGAGAGCAGGTTGACTCTTCGTTCTCCTCCAAACTCTAACCCAAAATGCAGGAAGTGCCCCTTAAGAAGGGGGTGTGACTTAGTCACATACTTCCTGCTGATTGGTTGTTGCACCCCTAGAGAGGGTGTGACTTTGCAAATGAGTGAGTTTGAGTGACAGATGATAGGGTAGACAAAACATAGAAAACATACGTGAGAAGATGCAGGTGCATGTGCACAAGTCCGTACTTTGTTTTGAGAACTGATTCATTGTTTTTAGAAAGGACGGGAGACCGAAAGCAAGCTATGTCTAGCACTTTTCCTTTGAAACAAAAACAGTTCAAACAAATACGAAGGATTGTTCCTTCAACTTTCGACACTTATTCTGCCTAGAGCAGACAGTTCAAAGCATGATCATTCTGAGATGTTCTCTTAACTTTGTCATATTTAAAATATACCAGCTTGGTAAAATCATCATTGAAATGACAAAAATACTGTTTGATCAATTCTGAATTAACACACATTAAAGAGAAAGTTCAATCTGATTAATTAGTGTCCATTAATTCATAATAATTGTTAACCAATATAGAGTCCACTTGTCCTTGAGAAACTCCTTGAGAGTTTCAAGAAGGTGTAACACTGAGAGTTTCAGAGAGATGTGGAGAGGCCCATATCCCATACGGACATGAGAGTGCTGTATCCCTACAGTCCCCCTTTTTGGAAATCATCGCCTGTCCTTGGGGATGAGTTCCAACACGAAAGGATACCACCGAATGTCTCTGACCTCTATGTAATCCAGCAAGTGGAAAAAAAAAATCAAAAAGAAAGTTCAAAAATATATTCCCATAATGTTTTTGGAAATTCCATACTGTTCGTGGGTAATCCCTTTGCGGTAAGCTTTCAATCCTTTGGAAAACATAGTCTGTTAACCCATGGAAAACTGAGTCTGTGATCCCTTGGAAAACAAAGTCTTATAATCCACAACGGTAAATCCACAACGATGGGGGTTATTGATTTCATCAGCAAGAATGGTTTTTAATCAGCATGTAGAGGGGATCCCTCGATTGAAGCAGAGGAGGCGGCCTTGGATGAAGGTTGAAGACCAACGTTGGATCAGCAGGTCCCCACATCGAAGGTTGCAGGCTGGATGGCTTCCAGTCGGTGCCACCCTGGTTCAATGTGTCATGCAATTATGTGGTTTTAGGTGGGCTTATGATGGGATTCTACATTAAAGGGATTGTGACATGATTTTTTTACTATTCATAAAATTGCTCAAAATATATATATTTTATCATTTAAATATGTTTGTTTTTGCAAACAAAATGATAAATCACTTTAATTTTGCTTTAAAAGTGATTTTGAACTTCAAGCCGTGTTTAATCATGGGAAATCCGATTACACTCGAACGCACCATATGTGATGTCACACTGGGCAGAGGGCTGTGGTGTCTTTAATAGCGGACAATTTAAAACTGGCTGAATTTAGCAATCTAAGTGAAGATTTGAGCTATTTGTCTTCATTTTGGGAAGCAGAAAATTGTTTGGGTGATGAAACAAGAAACAACAGGATCTAATTTAGGTCTGATGCTGTATCAGACTTCCTTCATGTCGAGCTGCTCATACCTGCGCACTGTGACAAGCCCAGAGCTCTGCCCAGTGTGACATCACAGATGGTGCGTTCGTGTGTAATGGGATTTCCCATGATTAAACACGGCTTGAAGTTCAAAATCACTTTTAAAGCAAAATTAAAGTGATTTATCATTTTGTTTGCAAAAACAAACATATTTAAATGATAAAATATATATATTTTGAGCAATTTTATGAATAGTAAAAAAATCATGTCACAATCCCTTTAAGCCTTACCTATATGCACCTGGTATGTAAGCTATCATGGATTAGATCAGCTAAAATTACCAATTAAGGGGTGGATCAATGCTGTAAAAATCAGACATAGGGATCTATACCTATAGAAATGTGGAGGGCTTCTGTAACGAAGGCCTCTTCATTCAAACTATTCCTCCATTCATTATTTAGTTTAGGTTAAACTAAAATAAAAAAATGAAACTAGTTTGGTCTAAATGTCTGTTGTCTTTTAGACGAACGACGCAAGATTTGGTAATCCCTAAAAATTTTGAAGTCTATGGCGAGACTCATCAAAATGAATAGATCTAGAATAGAAACGATCGCATCGGTTCTACCTAAATGATTGGGAGATCAGTGTAGATTATAGTACCTTAAGTAGTATTAATCTACAATGACTTTTCAAAGATTGAGATCTTTAACAAAATGAACAGCATGTTGGCATAGTTAAAATCCATTTAAGTCTTCAACTAATCAACAATCAAAACCTCTTTTGGCTGGGAGTGTTCAGAAAACAATAACAACTTCAATAACACAAAAGTAGCAATCAAGCAACTAAAAACAACGTTTCACTACGTCAAACTCACTCTGGTCGTCAGATTCCACGTCACACACAAGAAAAACAGTTCTTAGCTTTATAACCGATGTCAATTAAATCCTGCAGATTTAAACGGTTGTTAAGGTTAGTTTTTGTTGTGGGTTTTATGCTTAGCGTTTCTAAGTTCTAGTTGGAACGGTTTCTTTTCGCAACTAGAATAGTTTAAACTGTTTAGTTTATTTACTATCCTGTGTTTGGACGACCTTGTTTTCCCATGAAGTCTTTGAGTTTGCGAGATCTTTGTCGTTTGTGGGGTTATTGAAATCTTTGTCCTTGACATGGGCATGGCCTAACATCACCCCCCTGTGGTCATGAGGGACCAAGCACACGGGTGTGGACGTCCGTCCATGGGCACGAGTTAGGATGCCATTGTTTAGTTTAAGCTGTTCGCGCAGTTTATGGGGAACCTTGTACAGGAACCTTATAGGTTTCGGCCAACGTACCTCTGTACGTTTACCTCTTTCTGCGTAATGCAGGTGTGTCACAACAGTCGGCGCCATCGCAGGCGTGTCTCTGTCGTTGTGATGTATGTCTTCCCACTTCATGAATGAAGAGGTGCTCTTTGAGTCTGTCAGAACTATGTCATCGCTGAGTAGTTCCAGATTCTAAAAGCTCTTGAACCAAAGTTTCATTGAAAGCTTGGCTGATAACTGAATTACCTGTCCCAGAGGACAGCACAGCGTTCTCGGTGTGTGATCCTTGGATCTCTACACCGTCCTCTACCTGTGGTAGGAAGTGTGAGTCTGCCCCCCTTTTGTTTAAGGAGGGGTCCTCAAAATCAGTAACAATGAAGTCCAAGTGACTGTCAGAGTGTTGTAGACTGTCACCTTGTGGGCTCAGATGTCCTTGAACCAAGACTTCACTGCAAGCTTGGCTGTATGCCGAATTACCTGTCCCACAGGACAGTACAGCGTCATCGGTGTGGGACTCTTGGATCTCCACACCTTCATCTACCTGTGGTAGGAAGTGGTCAGGGAGTGCTGAAGGTGTCAGCTCGCAGAGGAGGTCCTCGTGATGGGCCAGAGTCTGGTCCACCTGTTGAGTCTCCTCTGTCTCACCTGTAGTTGAAGGTTCACTTACCGGGTCTGCGGTCTCGGTTGGGGAATCCTTTTTTACCTCAGCGGTACCTGTTGTTAGACAGTCAGTGTCCTGACCTTGGGGAGGTACCACGATTGGCAGTGGACTGCTCACTGTGGCCCACATTGTCTGATTGCCATAATTTATAATCGCTTCAAAGCGATTTACAAAATCTTGGCCAACCACAAATGGAGCCTGGAGTGAGTCAAGTTCAGACACATATACCGGGTGGTATAGTGTCATTTCGCCAATCTGCATGTGAACCATGGCTATTAGGGTTGTTCTCGTCTTTGCAAGGCCTTGTTGCTCACCATAAGTGTATTTCACAAAGGGTATTTGCCTGCCAACATCGTTAGCGGCGGTCCTTAGCTCCTCAAACAGTTCGGCTGACATGGTAGACACGTCTGAGCCGCTAACCAGGAGCGCTTCTTGCTCTAGGACCCCTTCCAATGTGAGTGGGAGGTAAGCTCTCTTAGCTTTACCCCTTCTTACAAAGTGACACAGAAACCGTTCAGGTTTTTCCACACGTGTCTGTGTACGTGTGACTCTGTCTGTGTAATCGTCGTCGCTGTGAGCATCATGATGGCTGTCTGCCTCATGACCTTCAGGATGTGGATTTTCAGGACGCTGATCATCAGCAATTTGTTTGCTGTCAGCATTTATGTCAGTGTTGACGTTGTTGTTGTCAACTGTGTGCACTAAGTTGTTGCAAAAGGCAGTGCTGCGCGTCGCTTCGTCAGGTTGTCATTGAAATGACAAAAATACTGTTTGATCAATTCTGAATTAACACACATTAAAGAGAAAGTTCAATCTGATTAATTAGTGTCCATTAATTCATAATAATTGTTAACCAATATAGAGTCCACTTGTCCTTGAGAAACTCCTTGAGAGTTTCAAGAAGGTGTAACACTGAGAGTTTCAGAGAGATGTGGAGAGGCCCATATCCCATATGGACATGAGAGTGCTGTATCCCTACACAAATAAAAGTGGCACATGTTAAACATGTGATGTCCCACTCTGTGGATAAAATATTGGTTTATAAGACTTTCAAATCATTGCTTTCTGTTTCCACATTTTACCCCACTTTTTCAAAATTGGGAGTGTAAATAAAATAATAATGTGAGCTGTTCCCACTAAAACCATGAGACAAAACCAAAAGTGACATCTCCCTCCTTGACTACCATGCCATCGACTTTCCATGTCAGCTTCACTTTATACAGCTAGGAGACGTGTTTGACCGCCGGCCACGGCCCGGCTGCAGCGTTCTTGTCTTGACAATCGGAGTCTGTACAGACACAAGAAGACCCAGTGTGCAGAGGTCACAACATCCCTCATCAGCCAGATCTCCAAGGAATGCATTTCACTCTTACAAAATGAAAAAGAACAGGGACAAGTCAAAAACTGCCAAGCACTTGATATTCTGTTCTTTCAGAGTGAATTAAACCTCCAACTGCATTGTTTTGAAGTCTGCCGTTCTTTAAATCAGTGATTCTCCCATTCTGAGGAGCATTCAGAGCAAGACCACCAGGCTCAGAAACTGTTTCTTCCCTAAAGCTGTCAGACTGCTGAACTGGAGCTGCACTTAATTCACCTTCATCTTACCTTTTTACACACACACACATATAGGCAGTCCTTGACTTACGACGGCTTCAAGTTACGACGTTTGGCAGTTACGACGCATCTCCCATTGAAAAAATAAATAAATAAATAATAATATTTTGAAGCCGATTTACGCAGTTTCCAGTTTCGCTGCGGAGGCTAGCTGCTCTGTACGCTCTAAAAAAACTAAGTCTGGTCCTCTGGACATTCAAAAAACAAAACTTGATGGAGCAAGCTGGAGAGGCAGCAGCTGTGGAAAAGTAGCTGTTTTATGGACGGCGGTTTTACAACATAAACGAATGCAGTATCCGGAGGAGGGAGGGATGAAATGGCTTCACCAACATTCAGAGTAGGAAATTAACTCCTTTTTTCCTTCATTATGGCTCTGAAATGTATGTGTTTTTTGATAATTATGTAGGGTACTGTGTTAGGATAGGCTAAGTGCTTGGTAAAATACAGCACTGTACGTATAAGATGCAGTTTGGACGTATGTTTCGAGTTACGTCGAAATTCGCTTTACGACGTAGCGTAAGAACGGATCTCCGTCGTAACTCGAGGATTACCTGTGTACTGTTTTGTATTTATTTATTTATTTGTTAATTGTTAGGCTTCTTGATCTGGGACCTGAGTCTGAATTTTGTACCTTAAAACGTGCAAATATGAGCTGGTATAACAATTTTTTTTAAATCCTTCAATCCTTAATATAAAACTGACTATCTAAAAATAAGACACCCCTGGAAAATGATAAAAATATTGGTAAATAAATAAGGTTTTAAAACTAATCTTTTATTACATTGGCTATCTACAAGTTAGCTTCTCTCACACACATTTATATCAAGGCCATGTTTTGAGTTTAGCCCACAGGGGCTGATAAGCACTGATGAGTCAACAATGTGTGATTGTGCAACTCGTGCAGGACCTTGAACCGAACTTGAGTCCTCCAGCCGAAGCAGCAACAGGATGTGCCTGATTAAAGAGCAAGTCCACAGTGATGGCTCAAACCAGGCTGTTCATAATGACAAGTCGAACAGTAAAGCAGTCAATACTGCCTTACTGATAAGAATAGATGCTGAAGATGTTTGGATGGTGCCCGCCATCTAGAATCAGGACGACTCCAAAGGTTAATTGTAGACAAGCCTTCAGTGATTACTCTGAGTTTCAGTAGAATCTGTGTAACACCTTCAACCCAACTGGCATGAAAAACAAAAGATGGCTCTAATTCAGTCAGTTTGATGGGGGAGGCTGTGGCTGAGTGGTTAGAGCAATCATCCTCCAATGCAAGAGTTGGGGGTTCAATTCCACCAGCAGTCACATGCTGAAGTGTCCCTGGGAAAGACACTGAACTGCTCATTGTCTCTGATGTGTGTCCCATCGGTGTATGAATGTGATAAAGCTCTGATTATTCTTAGAGTGCCGTATGAATGGGTAAATAAAGGTACAGGTTGTGTTGTAAAGTGCTTTGAGTATCTTGATAAGATAGAAAGGTGCTATACCGGTAAGTACATCCCTTTACCATTTTACTGATATTGTCAATGTCCATATATTATATAGCACATGAAAAACAACAAAAGTTTACCAAAGTGCTTCACAATTGAGTCAAATTTAAATGAAAATGAGAAGAACAAAAAATACATCTTGTGTCATTAAGGAAGCACAAGAAAGTTAACAAGAAAACAAGAAAAAGATAAATAACAAGACAAACAGCTCTAACTGGTCCTCAAACTCTGCCTGGATCAAACGCCACGGAAAAAAGATGAGTCTTGAGCAGAGATTTAAACGTCTCAAGAGCCTTTAAATTATCAAGTAAACTGTTCCACAGTTTTGGAGCAGCAGCTGAAAAAAGCCCCATCACCTCTGGACTTCAGTCTGGATCTGGGGACATCGAAAAGACACTGGTTGGTAGACTGGAGGGCTCTTACTGGAGTGTAGATGTTAAGATCATATAAATAAGACAGGGTCAGACCTTTTAAGACTTTAAAATCAAGCAATAAAATCTTAAAATCAATCCAGAAGTGGACAGGAAGCCAGTAGAGAAGCCAGGACAGGGGATATGTGTTTGTGTTTTTAAGTTGCTATTAAAAGATGAGCTGCTGGTTCTGGGTTGTTTGTAAGAGATGTAGATGACTTATCTATGAGCATTGCAATAGACCAAACGAGAGGTAATAAAAGTGTGAATCAACTTTTCAAGGTCACTGAATGGAAACAAGACTTCACCTTGGCAATGAGTCTTAGATGGAAGAACCTGGATTTGTCTGCTTGTCTAATTTAAAGCACTATTGGAGATAACTCCCAGAATGATTCCTGACAGTGGAATGGCTGCATGAAGCCAAGGACCAGGAGTGTCAGGAGTATGACATTTACCAAAGCTGATGACTTCCCTTTTATTTTCATTTACATTCAGGAAATTTCAACCAGACTTTAATGTTGTTTGGTTATATTGGTAATGTTGATTTAAAGTTAAGAGGTAGTAGCTGAGGATGATTCCCAGCACATGTTCAGAGCACAAAACCTTTTGACATGAACTATTTGTAGTCAACGCTGTTAGTAAAATGCCTCATGAACCTCTAGGCCAGGGGTCTGCAACTTTTATGATCAAAAGAGCCATTTCTGCCTCTTTGTTCACTAAATTAAACGTGTCCGGAGACACAAAACCTGTTACAACTGTGATCCTCAACTGGTGGCCCGCGGACCACTTTATGGAGGGCACTTTTCTGGTCAGTGGGGGGTGACAATATAAATCTGAAAATATCAAATAATTTTTAATATTTGTTGATAGCATTTTAAGACATATAATTAAAAAAAAGACAACAGTCTTGTAAAGAAGGAAAAATAATATATTTTTGCTCAGTGCTTAATTTGTAAACCAAACAATACCAGAATGCAAATAGCAGGGGGAGTCTGGAGCTCCTCCCCCATAATTTTTTAAATAAAGTAGATGCCATTTCCTGCATTCTGGTGTATTTTAACGGGTAAACACTTGATTCAATAACTCTTTTAGAGAACAACAAGAAGTAGCCTGACCAACAGCTCTCCTTGTGTGACTAGAGCACGCTCCACTTCTCTCAAGCATCCTACACCCCCCCCACACACACACACACACACACGTTGAGTATTATCTCCATCGCCACTGCCTTCATGTGCTTCAATTATTGGTTGCTTAATTGTACGAGAACACATTTTTTTAAGTCTTTTCGACATTTTGATCGCTGTTATTTTGACAAATCGTCGCCATTGTTTTGATACATGATGTATGTAACGATGATATAATCAATCAAACATTTCTCTTGTATTTTTAATAAATAATTAAAAAAAGTTAATGACCCACTTGAACTGTAAAACTGATTTGCAATTTTAGTTGTGTTTAATTATATTTTTGTGTTTTTAATTAAATTGCCCATGACTGAACTTTTAGGGGCAGATTTTTTTTTTTTTTTTGTAGAAGTGGAAATGTTTACTTGAAGGAGCAGCTCTGATGTGTTATTAGGAAGCTCTTAAGAGGCTGTTATGTTTAAAATGAGTGTTTATACAATTATTTTCAGATTACATGTCCAATGTAGATTTTATTTGTTCAAGGCAGTCAAATTTATTCACAACTTTATTATTAGAAAGCCTGAGAGTTACCGGATCCAAGCTAACAGTTACCGAAACTCATCCTGTCAAAATAAGAGAGTTCATTCAGACAGGCATTTAATTTAAGGATGAGTACTGTAGTTGGCTAATCAGTTTTGAGTCTCAATAGTGCACGAGTTGCAGACAGATAAAAGAGTCTTTAAGCTGTACAGAATGTGCAGGCCAAGTCCACTCCGGGTTATTTTCAATGCAAAGCTGAATGCAAAGTGTGTCCAGTCAGAGTACATGGAGTACCTCCCTGCTCCTCGGCGGCTCCTCTGGTCTTAAGTGCCGACAGGGTAAAGGTCTTAGTGACTGATTGACAACGGGGGAGTTTAGTAATAGATAAAAGGAAGTGAGTGGTTCTGAAGGCGATCGGGCTTTCTCGTAGTCAGCACTCAGATCATGTGACTTCTGTAGCTCTGCAGTGGAGGAGACAGCAGAGTATCACATCTGGCCTCTCCATTGGCTCTGTGCTGCTGGTCCATCTGTCTCACATGAACTGAACTCTGCACATGCTCAAATGTTCTCTGAGCTGCAGCAGCACAAACACCACATTTATTTGAACAATAAAACTCCATCTGTTCAGTTCTACGGTCTAAATGTGCATTTGTAGTTAGTATCCATATGACTAAATGTGTCCATATTTGTTGAATATTTCATAAAAAGTAATCCTCCACCCTGAAACCCAGGAATGCTTCTGTTTACAATGCTACAGTTTTGTTCTTCGTGAAGTAATTTCTAAATGTAGTCTATTTCTGGCCCTGTGCTTGAAGCAAGGGATGAAATTTGTGGTGTCACAGACAAATCTGATTTTCTCGTCCCTGCATCAGTGGGATTATAAACTTAATTCCCAAACTCTTTCTACAGTCAGAGGAGGGGGATCTGGGCAGGATGGATCATTTCTGCTCCACCGTGAGTTCATATTGCAGGCACTACATCGGCTCATTGTAAGCACCGGTTACAGTTCAGATGTATCAGTGTGGGGGGTAAAATACCGTTTTTGTGTCGAGGAAAGGTGAAGAGTTTAGTATTTCCCCTGTCAGCACACACATCTGTGGTGGCCTTGTTATAAGTAATCTGAGGCTTTTTTTTTCTTATCTTCTCTGTTCTTCTTCCATCTCAGATTTTCTACAGCCTTGACAAAAAGTAATAGATAGAAGACTGCATTTTGACATAGAGACACTGAAACATGAAGTTCCAGTTCATACTGTGACCTGAACAAAGACTACACACAGAAGAAAATCCTCCTAGCAGCACAGGGTTGCATCATTTAAGAGTTTGACTTGTGAAAAACATCTCGCCACTTGTATTTCAGTGGACCTTTGAGCGGTACTGCATGCCGAGTTACATAAACACAGGTGCACTGCCTTACGTCAAAGGTGAGAGGGTGATGTTTTTGCTCATGTCTGTGTGTGTGTGCACATAGGCCCGTCGCGATAAACGATAAATCAATTAATCGCATGATAAATGAAAATTATCCACCTCATTTTCATTTATCAGCTTTATCGTTTCTTCGTGTCTCTCTCTTTCTACTGAAGACAAAAAGCTCAACTCGGGTGCTCTTCACTGACCCCTCCCTTTCTCTTTAAAATCTGTTTTAACAAATTGCGTTTTTGGATGGTTAAAAGCAGCTAAGCTGAGAAGCTAAGCTAACAGGCCGAACTCGGGGAAAAACCTCCGTCTTGTCGAAGCTCCAATATTCACAGTTGAAACCCGTGTCTTCGTCTAAAAAGTTGTTTTTTTACTCTGCAAAAAGAAGCTGAGAACTTGGTTACTGATTTTTTTTTAAAGCTTTGTGTGAAAAATGCTAAAGAGCTCAAACCACACCAAGCGTTCGCCATTTTGAGAACCGAAGAGACAGCCCATGTCACGTCAAGGGGCCTCCCTCCCATTTTTATTAAAGAGACACGCTGCTCACTCCCTCACTATCCATCCTTCGGTTTAAACTGTCTTATACTGCCATCCGGTGGTCGAAAAAAGGTACTACACACAAAAAAACTAACCAACAATTATTTTTAAATTTGACAATACTGTAATTACTAATTGTTGTCAAATTTCAAACAATATCGTTTATCGCAAAATTTCTGAGACAATCGCCCACCACAATTTGTTATCGTGACAGGTCTATGTGCCCACACTCAATCGTCATGCTTGCAAAATTTCTACTGATTTTCAAGAAAAGTTCAGAAAGTAATCAATGGATGCACGTCTACAACCGACTACCTTCTTGAGTCGATCCAACTCAGGATGGCTGCCCAAACTGATACGCATAAGCAAACACGAAAACGACCACAACCAGGCCAAATTCACAGACACCGAGCTAACACCCAGTGTGGCAGCGGCTGAGAGTCGTCTTAAACACACGCTTGAAGTGAAGGCCTCACGATATTTACAAGCTGTGGATAAAACTACATCTTAGTTTAAAACAAATTCCTTCAAGAAACGATGTTGAATTTCATGGCAGTTGTGTGAACAGTGGCCTGGAGTGCAACAGTTCCGGTGGAAAACACAGGATGTCACCCTACACCAAGAAAGGCTCACCTCATCAATTATTTCCCAGCAGTAGGAGAGCTTTAATACACAAACTGTGCAACTCCTCCCCGTACAGTAAAAAGAGAGCCGTGTAAATCTGCGGCACTTACATATGAGTATATGTACATATGCATGTGTACGTGGAGGTAGGGGGTACTATGATAGTCATAGTACCCCCTACCTCCTTATGTACATATTGTCTTTTACCAGATTTTCATATTGTGCTTCTTTTTGGAGTATTTCATGTTTTTTTTTTTTCTGTATAACCAGAACATGTTACTGAATGCCTTAAAATTTCCCCTGGGATAAAACATCCATTCATCCATCCATCCATCCAACCAACCATCCATCCATCCATCCATCCAAAGCATTGTGTTAAAAACACGTGTCCACTTGCAGGGATGTGTAGTAAGAGCACAATGAAATAAATTAAAGCTGCATGTATGAGAAGTGGTCCAGAGGAGGCAGCAGATGAGGCATCACCTTGTCCTACCTGAGGACTCGGACTGTACGGAAGCCGGTAGGCCTCTTGGAGGACTGCTGACTTGGTTTTGAGAGCTACGTTTCCTCAGAAGCCACGAAGGACGGACACGAGCCCGTGTGTCCACGTAACAACCGGGTCTGTCTAACGGTACTCCGGGGTAAAAATACAATATTCAGTCTTTTTTTGTTTTTTACGACCCGTCGTCCTGTTGACGCCTCTTGAAGCTACACTTGGCAGCATTGATTTGCCGCGTCTCGCTACCTCAACACTGAATCTTTTTTTTTCTTCCTCCAAGCCTTTTTGCCCCGTTTACCTGCCGTCCCCTCTGATGAGAACACATTTTAACCGCAGCTGCCGCCTCCACATGACGTTTAACGGGCACCGGACTCCGTTATCTACATACCAGACTGCAGGTCGCTTCCGCTCGGTGCTCCGGGGGTCGTGGAGTGAAACCTGCGTCTTTCAGCGGACACACCAACAGCACACAACCACAGGGACTTTACTGGCGTTTGGGTCCAGAAGGTGGGAGAGCAGGGGGGAGGGAGGGAGGCAGTCTGTCGCCGAACAGCAGAGGAGGGGGGTTTAAAGGCGCCCTCTAGCGGCGCGCCGTGGAAGCGCACGGTGCGTTTTGACGCGCGGTCAGGTGTGAAGCTGGGGGGAGGGGCGCCGCGTCACCATGACGACCCATCTCTCTGACCTTGCACGTAAAAATAGAAACAAAAGGGCCAAGAGATGCTGTTCAGAGGGAAGCATGGAGCTGCGAAACAACAGGAAGTCACACGAACATTAAAAAGAGATTTTATACAACAGATTCATTCAGATCCACGTTAAGAACAGATCCATTATGAACATAAACCCCTCTGAGCACACCAGGAAGTAACCAGCTGCTTTGTGTTCATGCTGATCGGACCATTGACACAGAGGAAGGTACTCACTGCAATCACATAATGAACAGTCCCTCAAATAAAAAAAATCATAAAGAAACACCTGAACTGCTTTATTTTCACATGACAGGGGACTGAGCTGGGGTAGAGGTAGGGCAGCTGACGTGACATCAGAAAGTGGTGCCTCTGAGCAAGACACCCAATCCCCAAATGCTCCCCAGGTGCCCAAATGCTGCCCACTGCTCCCAGGTGTGATGGGTTAAATGCAGAGAACTAATTGTGTCATATATCATATACAATGATGACTAGGCCTGTCACGATAACACATTTTGCTGGGCGATTAATTGTCTCTGAAATGATTGTGATAAACGATTACAGTACTGTATATTGTTTGAAATTTGACAATAATTAGTCATTATTGTCAAATTTAAGAAGAAATGTTTAATTTGTTGTGTGTAGTACTTTTTTTTTTCGACCAAAAGATGACAGTATAAGACTGTTTGAACTGAAGGATGGATAGTGAGGGAGTGAGCAGTGTGTCTCTAATAAAAATGGGAGGGAGGCCCCTTGACGTGACGTGGGCCGTCTCCTTTTTTCTTCCAGTTCTCAAAATGGCAGAGGCTCAGTGTGGTTTGAGCTCTTTAGCATTTTCCACACAAAACTTTTAATAAAAATCACTAAACAAGTTCTCAGATTCATTTTGCAGAGAAAATCAACTTTTTAGACAAAGGCACGGGTTTCATCTGTGAATTTTAGAGCTTTGACAAGACGGAGGTTTCCACCACCCCCCAAGGTCGGCCTCCTGTTAGCTTAGCTCGTAGCTTAGCTTCTCAGCTTAGCTGCTTTTAATGATAAAAAAAACGCGATTTTTGGATCATTAAAACAGATTTTAACGAGAAAGGAAGGGGTCAGTGAAGAACACCGGAGTTCATCCTTTTGTCACCCAGTGTCTTCGGTAGAAAGAGATGAAGAAACGATAAAGCTGATAAATGAAAATGAGATTGATAATTATCATTTATCATGCGATTAATTTATTTATGGTTTATCATGACAGGCCTAATAATGACGAATTATACTGATGTGTCCAAGCTTCTGCGTGTGTTGAATGAAAACAGGTCAACAATAACGTCCATGTAGCAGCTGTTTGGGATAGAAAAGTCCAATTTTGATGTGTTTTTACTCGTTTATACTCCAATTTGTAGAGTAAAATATGTAAATATGCTTCTGGTGAATATATCCAAGTGCTTTGTTTACATTAAGTGTGGACCCACATGTCAGAACTACATACAGATATATCTAAAACTACAGGAGTCAACGCTTTCAAACGGCACTGTTTGACAGAGTTCATGATAACCGTTTGATTTCATCATTTGCAGTGAGTACCTTTAAAGTTTTACACCATGTAAACAAGTAGGCTTCCAGTTCAAATAATCACTTTTTTAAAGGCAGGCTTAAAAAAAAAAGAAATTACAGTGTTTTAAAAAACAAACATGAGTAAAAAGTGACAAGATGCTAAGTTAACACAGACAAATTTATAAAATATTTGACATTATAAAGTAGAATACTTAAAACTGATAGAACTCTGAGACTAAATGTTTGCATGAACTCCCTGTAGATAAAGAATTAGTACTCATCTGCTCACCTGGCTAATAAATGAGTAAAACCTTTGTGTTGTTTAATAAAAGCTCAAATAAACCTGGATTTCACAGTTCATCTGTTGCCCAGTAAAGCTGTTCTTTTACTGTCAATATGTTTAACTCAGTTAAAACATACTTTTTAATAAGATGCTGGTTGTGCAGCTGCATATTTATGAAAAAGACACCCCCAAATTACTTTAGAAACAAATAGATAAGGTGCAAAATGTTCTGGCTAAAATTATAACACGATTTAAAAAAAACAACAAAAGAAAAAAATTGATCTACTAAAGTCGCAGTAAAACATTACTTGAGATATTTTAAAAATTACTTTCAACTCACTTATTTTTTTAAGTTTCTTAGCAAAAAAAAAGTTTGTTTATTTAGATTGACTTGTATCATGTAGCTACCAAGTCTAGTTTAAATAAATAAAAACACATTATGGCCCAATTGTCATTTTTCTCGTCCTCCACGAGGTTTACAGTTTCTGATGGATTTAAACAGGTCCTTCCATGTTTTATTTTGAAATAAAACACCTATTAAAAATTACAAGGGAGTTTACAGATTACCACAATTAGTTTGTTGTATTTAAAATGAATGTTTACAATAATAGACATAAAAAACACCAACACCACAAATACTGAAGTTCTCAGATTAGTTCCCTGCAAACAGCACTTTAGACACTATAATTAAATTGATGGCACATTTTTACCCATTTTTTATTAAAGTTAATAGGTGTATTTGTGACCTGTGTGTGCAAAACGAGCTGGAATGAGCACAGGCTGCAGGTAGAAAAATGTGAAAATATACATAATTATATTTTGCTCTATGTTAAGATTTGCATAAAAATGAATCCACAAAGAGACTATCTAGCAATTCCAGTAACTAAAACCACATATCAACTTAATCTGTTTATTAAATTTGAGTTTTCTAACAGGCACGTCTTCAGAAATGTTCCTTTGAAATTGACCGTTTTTGTCTGCCGGCTGCCGTATAGAGCTTTGTGTTCGGCATCATTGTGGAGCTCGAGGTTCCCTTTTTCAAAAAGGGTTACAAATCCTGTTGACATGACTTCAGACCAAGAACAAAAATCTAGTTTTAAAAATCAAACGCTCTTAATCGAAACGAGCTTGTTGCCAGGCCAGGTGATAAATCAGCAAACTTCAACAAACTACGTGTCATACTGAAGCTTCTGAGATGCAGAATTTAAAACAATACCAACTCCGTTTTAAAACTCCTCATTGTGGCTCATTTTGCCAGCGCAGGTCATATTTTAAATATTTCCCCTTTATTGAAACAATCTTATTTAGAGTCGCTCTGCTCAATAAAACAGTTGTTTCAATTATGAAAAAAAAACTAGATAGAAATGATCAAAGTGTGTTTGAAGTTGTGTTTTTTGCATCAGTGTTTGGTGGATATCTACGGAAGCGTAGTGCTGACACCTGGGGAAATTTTTGGGGGGGCTTATGTAGTAATATTATCACGTTATTACGTGATACGTATCACGTTATTACGTGATATTATCACGTTATTACGTGATACGTATCACGTTATTACGTGATAAGTATAGATGTCCATCCACATGGTATCAGCATTTGGGTTTTTTAAAGGGAGCAAGCTAACAGAGCTACAACCTGATGGCGTTTCATAGAAAATGCAGATGTTTGATAAGCAAAAAATGTGGGGGAAAAAACCCGCTCGTGTTTAGTTTTCATGAAACTGCGAAAAACCACATTAGCTTATTTTGAGTGAAGTTTGGATCTCTGTCTTTAATGCATATCTTAGAGATATTAGTAGAGAAATGTAGAATATACCCAATAATTAAAGGAACTGAATGAAGAAATGTAAGTTTGGTGATAAACATGGGAGTTAGAGTCAGTTTATCAGAAATTTATTCAGGAGTAAATTAACCAAGACAAATCAAGTACATGGGAATGCTAGTTTTCTGAATGAAAAGGTTGACACTTTCAAAACTTTGTAGTATCAAACTCTTGGTCAAGAAAGTGGAGAACTTTAAACTGTTTAAGTGTGCATCTTAATCATCTTGTTTTGGAGGTCAGACCTGCAGTTCTAGGCTCTACAGTACATCCCTTAATTTGCATTTTATCTGGAACTACCTACTGGATGAAAGCAGCACAGAAGCCAGCCTCTCTCCCCAGGCTCTGACAGGGGACATAAAACTGAATAAATCCCCCCAGGCAGATGTAACGTTGACACTGACTTGTCCTAAAAAACATAACATGTCTAAAGAAAATAATACAGCAAACAGTTGAAAAGTGTCTTCATTTTATTGAATTTTCATCACTCTACCATCTAGAGCAGCACATTCATGTCGACGTGACGTTCTAAAATGCAGACTAGCTACAGGAATATCAATATTGCGTTTGTTTGTGAAAACTTACACACTTTGTCAAGTTTGCATTTAACTTTTTTTCCTAAAATTTTCTTAACATAGCCATAAAATATCACAGACAAATGTCATCCTATACAAAACTACTGCACTCTGTGGAAACAACATGCCATTGTAAAAAAGGAACAAAATACTGTTTATAATTTTTTTTAAACCATATGCTTTAAAGACTTTCCATAGGTTATTCACTTTTATCATGAACTGTAAGACTTACTCACATTTTCAAGTTTGCATTGAATTTTTTTAAACAGTTTTCCTAAAATTTCCTATTTTTGTTGGGCACTTATAGCAGAGACTGTACAGACACGTTCACCCATAAACATTAAGTCTTTCGACAGCTTAAACATGCATAAGCAGATTAACAAAAAAAACATACAGGCACTCCCTGTTAGATTATTTCTACATGAAAAAGTGTGAAAACATAAACTATTCTCAATCATTTAACATTACTTTTGATGTGTTGAGGTTTCACATTTAAATAATATTGAACTGTCCCATTCTGCTCAGGATTCTTCTCAGAAGAAAACTTGATGAAATTCTGTAAATTAGCCATTGTGCAGGCAAAAACAAGCGTATGGGCGAACTTGCATTATGGGTAATGGTGCTGATACCATGTGGATGGACATCTATACTTATCACGTAATAACGTGATACGTATCACGTAATAACGTGATATTATCACGTAATAACGTGATATTATCACGTAATAATGTGATAATATCACGTTATTACGTGATATGTATCACGTAATAACGTGATACGTATCACGTAATAACGTGATATCACGTAATAACGTGATACGTATCAGAGAGAGAGAGAGTCAGAGAGTCAGAGAGTCTTTATTGTCATTAGCACCGCATGTGGTACATGTGATGAAAACGAGATTATGTACACGAGGTCCCAGTTACATCCAACAACAAATGAAAGAGAAAAACAGTAATAACATCTAGAACTAACTAAGAAAAACATCAACTAGTAATACACTAAGCCTAATATAGTGGGAATAAACAGCAGCACGAACATGAGTTTGTATGAGCAGATGGTCACAGATGAACACAGATGAACACAGATGAACACAGCAACAAGAAAACAGATCAGCATCAGTATGATGTGATATTTTGCAGTGTTTATTTTTTATTTTATTTTTATTTATTCATGAGTCTAACAGCCTCAGGGTAGAAGCTGTTCCTCAGTCTAGTGGTTCTACACTTGATGCTCCTCAACCTCCGTCCTGAGGGGAGTGGGGCAAAGAGTGAGTGTGCTGGATGAGTGAGGTCTTTCATGATGCAGGTGGCTCTTTTCCTGCATCTGGAGGTGTAAATGTCTGTGATTGTGGGGAGACTGACTCCAACAGTATCACTCCAACAGTATCACGTAATAACATGATATTTTTCATTCAACCTTTATTTAGTCAGGTAAATCTTATTGAGCCTCATGGCTCATTTACGAAAGCGACCTGCTAAAACTAAAGAACGATGAACAGCAATGGTAGAATTTCCTTAAACAATAAACAATAGAAAACAATAACGTGATATGTATCACGTATCACGTAATAACGTGATAATATCACGTAATAACGTGATAATATCACGTAATAACGTGATACGTATCTATCATCACGTAATAACGTGATACGTATCACGTAATAACGTGATACGTATCACGTTATTACTACATAAGCCCCCCCAAAAAATTCCCCAGGTGTCAGCACTANGTTGGTGGATATCTGTCAGAGTCTGTGCTCCAGGACAGAAGATGGGGGGTGGGGGGTCTCCACTGTAAACAAACAGGTTCCTCGAGGATAAGCCGTCCCAGTGAGAGCTCACCTACAGCTGCGTCTCCCCCTGAGAGGAGCTCTCTGCCTCCAGGCCAACTCTCCTCAGGGAATCTGAATACTTTTTCCTTCCTAAATTCACAATGTCCTCGATCTCCTCCGACAGGTCCTTCCTGCCGCTTTCTACCATGGCCTCCATGAGCCTCGACACGGCACCGGGTCCCGCGTTCCTCTGTCCCCGGGCCCAGTGAAACAGCATGTCCAGCACCAAGGCACCCAGGTTGTCCCTGGTGAGCAGAATAAACATCAGTAATGTTACAGCCCCTCATCACCTGCAGCTGCAGCTCCCATAGAATACATCTCATGTCTGCAGCAGGGTTACAGTCACTCCTGGTTAGAAACGTTGCAGATATTTAAGCATCAATGTGTAACAGATTTGGGGAAATTTAAAAAAAAATACACCAGGTAGTGATATTACAGTATTTTCTGGACTATAGGTTGTACCTTTATATAAATCGCTTTGTCCAATTATTGTCAATAAATTGGAAAAAATCCATAAACAGGTCGCACCTTTATATAAGTCGCATCTATTATGCGTCACCGCTACGCGACGCGTCAGCGCGTCATTTGCCCTGCTGAAAATGACGACCACAGAAGCATGCACGGAAGGACTTTTCACAAGATTAACACGGTAAAAACAATTATTTGTCTGCTGAAAATTATAGCAAACATGTGTCTTAGCTTAACCGTTCCTTAATAAATTCACGTAATGGTCAAATCTGCTGGATTTAAATTTTTTCGCTTTGAAAAAGTACAAGGAAAAACAACTAAGCTAACCGCGACACATTTACGTCTATAAAACATCGAATTTTATCTCAAATAACTCCAACAGCTAACAGTTTGTAAATGTACATCTAGTGATTACTTTCTGTAAGTTTGAAAAAAAATCTGCTGTGTGGTTTATGAGCTATTTGCTCAAACGTACAAGGAAAAATCAACTAAGCTAACCGCGACACATTTACGTCTATAAAACATCGAATTTTATCTCAAATAACTCCAACAGCTAACAGTTTGTAAATGTACATCTAGTGATTACTTTCTGTAAGTTTGAAAAAAATCTGCTGTGTGGTTTATGAGCTATTTGCTCAAACGTACAAGGAAAAATCAACGAAGCTAACCGCGACACATTTACGTCTATAAAACATTGAATTTTATCTCAAACATCTCATAAAGCTAATCAGTTGTAAATATCCATCTAGTGATTACGTTCTGTAAGTTTGATCAAAATCTGTCCTGTGGTTCTTGACCTATTTTGCTAACAAACACTGAGCTAACAGCGAAGTAGCTAGTTCATACCTCCAGAGCAGGAGGCCGGGCTGCGACAGACTGAGTCCGACCAGAGGAGGCTCTCGTCGGACACATGAGGTGGGAACGGTTGGTGTACCCTAGCGGACAAAGGTGGTACTGCACCATTTTGCCAAAATGGAAAAACGGTCATATCTGAGCCAAAAATTGGTCTAAAAATATGGGGGAAATCCATAAACAAGTCTCACCTCTCTATAAGTCGCAGGGCATGCAAATTAGGCAAAAAGGTGCGACTTGTAGTCCAGAAAATACGGTACCCACAACCCTGGTATAAGAAAAGTGATTTTTACATGTTTGTTTTTTTTCCCACCTCCAGGATGCGTGATGAGAGGCTGGAGAAGGGGGTGGGACCAGATGAGTGTGTAATCTCCCGCAGTGTCCCAGATGGCTCAGTGAAGGCTGAGCGCAGATTAAAACAATAAAAAATCCTCTGATTTCTCTCTCGCTGCATGTTCTGCACGGCAACATACGGACTCTTGCCCCCACAGAGGTTTGTACTGTGTGTGCACCGATTACATAATTTAGTCATGCAGAGATTATGTGTTCAGTATATTCCCGTTTAATTTCCTGCCATAATTACCCAGATCCGCATCCTGTCTGTAGGATGTGCACTCACAA
>JBBPBX010051157.1:11237-21553 GCA_038048925.1 Garcialebias charrua | reverse complement strand
TAATATGCATGTCATGTGTCATGTCAGCATGTCATGTCAGCTCTCCGCTGCTCTTTGCCACCTGCAAGTGCTCTCAGCCACGCCCACTTCGCTGCTCTGCACAGAGAACAGCTGATCAGCTGCAGCAGGAAGTTTATCCTGCAGTTTGGGCTGCGCAAAGCTGCAGCAGGTGCTAAATAATTTATAATAATTTATTTAAAATAAAAATTCCATGCAGATCATGCGGCTCATTCATCAATCAGCCAATTGTGTGTCATGTCCAAACTTATTTTCAAAAACCTCGATAGAGCAAGTCCACGATAAACGAACCGCGAAGTAGCGAGGGACTACTGTACATCTGTTTTAGGGGTGATTTCACCCTCCTGCTGCCCTTGGGTCAAAATGACGCACAAGGCCCAGTATTAAAGCTGAGACATTGTGAGTCATTGTGACCCAAGGGCAGCAGGAGAGTTAATGTAAAATTATTTTTAATTGCATAAGCATGGCTTCTTTCCTGTTGTATTTTGTATGATGGTGTTTTCAATATTATACCCACCACAGTTACCTTATAAAAGTAAGCAGAAGGCAGCAGAGCACTGATTTAATCCGTTCCTTTGATGTTTGTGCTTCATTAATAAATGTCCAGCGTTTCATTATCTAAAACAACACCTGGAAAATGACTCCTGATTTCAACAACACCCAGTCATTGTTCAAAAACCTCACCTGGTTCAGAGTGACCTCCACAAACTGTAAAGACTTCACCGGGTGAATAGGCTGGCTGCTTTTAGGGGAAATAATACTTTAAAATAAATAAAACATGAATAATCATGCAAACAGATGCACCAGACAAAAACACACACTTGTTGATGTGAGCACTGACTCATCCAGTCTCCGTGCCGTGTCCTCACACAAATGCAACAACAAGTGACAAATAGGAGCTAAAATTAAAGACTTGCTGTTTATCCAGATAAGAGTTTACACCCTCCAAGATGTTCTCTATGACTGAGCACATTTTTGACCATGAATTCTGATATTTGCTGTTGGTCGCCTACGTTTCAGCTACAAGAAGACAACAACACAAAAATGTACCAAGTTGACTTGTTGAAAACTGATGATGGTGTTGAACATGCTCTCATTTTACTCAGAGGAAAGATTTGTTCTAAACATATGCCACAAAAGAGGATAAAAAAAAATCACAGCAGTTTATGTAATTCCAGTTTAGTTTTTCTTTAGAGCTGGTAAAATTACAAGCGGTGGTTTTTCTGTAGATAAAAGCAGCCGGAACGTGTCGGCACGCTGGTTTCTATTTGAGTTCTTGGTGGGTGGACGGTGAATGAAGGCAGGGAAGAGCTCAGCAAATTTGTTTGCACCGACACTTGCTTGGCACTGAATGGAGCAGTCACTTGCTTGTTTTGCATGGATGTGATTAAATGAAGGATTTTCATGTCAGAGTTGGGTCTGGTTTCCTTAAAGGGACATTCTGGCCATTTTGAAGTGGAGCTCTATGGAAAATATAAGAGGAATTAATATCTATCTCGAACAGTCTCAGTTTATTTCTGATAGCTAAAGCTAACAGCTAGTCCAAGTGAAGCAAAGTTTGTTGATTGATTGTTGTGCTGCTGACCATCCATGCTGCTGATTTATTTCATGCTGCTGTGTTCATTCGTCCTCATCTGTTCACACAGACTCATGTTCATGCTGCTGTTCGGTGTGTGTTGTTTGTGTACTACTAGTGTTTATTGCAGTCTTAGTTTAGCGTGTTTCTTAGCTCATATCTTAGATCTTATTACTGTTTTTCTTTACAATTTGTATTTTAGTTGGATGTAACTGGGACCCTGTGCACAACGTTTCATTCCACCACGTGTACCACACATGATGCAAATAACAATAAAGAAACCTTGACCTTGACCTTAAGAACAAAGATTGCCGTTGTCTTTAAAATCCTATCTCATAAAGTTCAAATGGGGTCAAGTAAACTAATAAATTTAATTCTTCATAACATTTTCAACGAAGCTTACTTCAAAATGTCTGCATTACAGTATCTCTTTATGAATGCCTCTGTGGTGGGTCTGAAAAGATCTCCAACTCAAATGTACACCATCTTGTGTGGGTATTGGTGGGAAAGAATGTATACTTGGTGTGAGAGTGTGTGTGTGTGTGTGTGTGTGTCCTGCCATCTGTTTTAGTCGACAGCTGCCTGTTTATCTCATCCCATCTATAACTTGTGAGAAGTAAAGCATGAGTACAGCTGTGACAGTAGTTCAGTGCTACGAGGCTCCTTTTACCTCTGTGAGACTGGAGGTATATTTAAAGATGTAAAATGTAAACAAATGGTTTTGGGGTGATGTTCTCAAAGAAGAAAAAAAGGAACACTGTAGATAACACCTCATGTTGTGGACCATTGAGAATACACTGTATTTATCCCTCGGCCACTCCAAGCGTGCCAAACCCTCATTAATCTGTGAGGATGGCCTTCCACTCTCCTGGGTGAGACCAGTCTGCCCAGGCCTCATCACCCGAGGCGGGTGAAGCACATGCGATGCTCCAGCCTTGGCACGGGGCACCAGGCCTGCTTGGCATGGATGACTCCACTTCATGAGCCAGCCTGGTAAACACTGCATTCCTCTGCTCCCGGTCTTTGTGCACAGTTCAAGTGTTCACATGGCTCTCATCATTTAACTTCCTCTCCAGTTTCATTCATTCATTCATTCATTCAACCTTTATTTATACAGGCTAGCCTCGTTGAGTCACGGGGACTCATTTACAAGAGGGACCTGTCTCACTCACACCAAACAACCATCCACTCTCTCACTCACACTCAATAATAACTCAATAATCAGTTTGTAAGTTTTCTCTGTCGTTGGTGTATCAAGTGAAATCAATTTTAAAGCCTTCAACTCCATTCTTATTTTTCTCAGCTGCAGTCATCGTAACACCTGTTTGAATTCCTGCTGATCTTCAGCTCAATTTTTATTGATTCATTTTCCAGCGATTTGTTCCACAGCAACATTTATCCAAGTTTTACACTATCTGCAGAATAATCCTTAGAGTTAACAGATTCTTTAATCTTCCAAGCTTCTGTTTAGACAATCCCTGGAAGTGGACAGCTGGTGCCAGCGCTGCACCTTCCCACCCTCCCATATGAGGGACTTTTGGCCTGGTGCCTGTACTTTGCCTGATCGGAAGCTCTGCGGCTTTGTTTCTGAACTTCAAACAAAAAGCATATAATACCAGCAAAACACCCAATTATAAAATGGATGGAGGCCATTTGGCCAAGCAAAACAAGGGCACAGTACACTGTCGTTTCTTCTCTGATAAAACCGGTGATCAACAGAGGATAACCTCCATATCACTAAAGAATATCCATCATTTTCAGTCCCTGTCAAAAAGGCTCTTGCTGGGCCTGTAGCTACAGACCATTACTGTCAGCTAGAGTTTAAACTTTGTCCAGACTGTAAACATCTTTATCTTTTCCTCATCTTTCAATATGACCATCAGTACGATATGTGTGTTTCTGTTTAAAGCAGCAGGTCCCTGACTCTATCTTAAGTCCCAAATATCTAACCAAGGTCATAATTTTCAGGAAACCAGTGGTATATACAGTCTGGCAACATGCAAGCTGTCACCTCTAAGTAAGCCACCACTAAGAATATCCGGCTGAATTTATTAAATTCCCACAGTATGATGAGATTCTAGGCCATATGAAATCCATACAAATTATTAGGCAGGATATGACAGAAAGCAAAAATTCAATACTCTCAGGATTGATGTCTGAGACCTTTTCCTAGAGGGTGCACAGAATTAAAAAAAAATGCAGTTTCATTATATTGCTCCTTTTGCAAGAAATCAGTTGTGGAATTACATGACTATTAAGTAGCTGAGCTCACAAAATAAATTAATAGCAATATTATACGACTTGGGGGGGAAGGGGGCACAACCTATGAGCTGAACACATTGTAATCACAATGATATATTATAGGTGTCTGTAATCTGTAAAGAAAGGGAAAAACACACAAAAAAAATATGTGAGTGTCTTCGCGGTTCGTTTTGTGCAGACTCGCTCTATCGCGGTTTTTCAAAATAAGATTGGACATGACACAATTGGCTGATAGATGGATGAGCCGCACGATCAGAATGGAATTTTTATTTAAAATTATTTAATTAAAATTATTTAGCACCTGCTGAACAAGTCTGTGTGCAGCCCACAGCTGCAGAAAAAGCTTCGTTCTGCAGCGTGTCATATCTTCGTTCTGCAGCGGAGAAGTGGGCATGGCCGAGTGTGCTGGCAGGCGGCAGAGAGCTACAATCATTACATTCTGTGCTCTTTTAGAGCATTTAGAGTTTAGAAACATTGTTTAGAATAGTGAACGGGTGTGGGAAGGGTTTAAAACTAGGCCCGTTGCGATAAACAATAAATCAATTAATCGCATGATAAATGAAAATTATCAACCTCATTTTCATTTATCGGCTTTATCGTTTCTTTGTGTCTCTCTCTTTCTACTGAAGACACTGGAAGACAAAAGGCTCAACTCCAGTGCTCTTCACTGACCCTTCCCTTTCTCATTTCTCGATGTCTCTATGTGACCCTGTGATGGACTTGCGTCCCGTCTAGGGTGTACCCCGCCCCTCGCACTGTGATTGCTGGACATGGGCACCGGCGACCCCCGTGACTCAAAATGGAAGAAGCGGGTAAAAGATAATGGATGGATGGATGAATACTTCATCACTGCTTAACCACTCAGTGCTTTTCCCCTTATATGTACCAAGAACAACCTCTGACTCATGGTGTCAGTTTACAGCCAATAACAGAGACTTCAACATAATTGCCAAAGAAAACCTGGTGGCTAATGGTGGTTAACTACAGGCCCAAAGTCAATTCCTCATGGCTGACAGAGGAGTCTTTGCTTGGTACTAGGCCTTGGAGCCTGGTTTTGACCAAGAGATGAAGCCAAACCACTAGGCCTTGTGACAGGTAAGGAGCCTGGGCTGGGTAGAGCTTACACACCCATTTCGTCTTGACTTTAGCTCTTTCATTCCAGCTCACTGTATTTGAC
Source organism: Garcialebias charrua (assembly GCA_038048925.1). Classification (NCBI taxonomy): domain Eukaryota; kingdom Metazoa; phylum Chordata; class Actinopteri; order Cyprinodontiformes; family Rivulidae; genus Garcialebias; species Garcialebias charrua. The sequence goes on along the minus strand of JBBPBX010051157.1, from coordinate 16,520 downwards.
ATGGATGACTCACCCCTCTGTGAGGGGTAGAAAACGGAATAGGCCTTAAATCAAACACATTGCAGATTTTTGCACACACAAATCAAAATCTTGACTTTCTACCTTGGGGTTCCTCACACTGACAAGTTCACCCCTCTGTAGGACAAAAACACCTTCAACCATCAGTCAAGATACAATTTATGCACGTTCACATCTTTCATATGATACAGACAGTGAAGACTTTGGGAATTTATTAGTAAAAATGAACAAAGCACAATAATAAAGCCATGTCAAAAATGAAATTATGTAAGTCAGGCTAAGTCAAATGTGCACACCTGACCTAAAAAAATCTAATGCTTGGACAATCATTTTCAGAATACAACCCTTCTGAAATAGGTTCCCATTGTTTAGCAATTTAACAGCCAATATTGGAAACACACACATGTTTCAAATATTGGCTCAAACAAAACAGCAAGAGAGAAAGATTTTCATTCAGAGGTGGAAGATTAGTCACAGCAATAAATGTGACTGCCCAGGCCAATAAATCATTTCAATCAGCTGCACAAGAAAAGGAAATCAAATGTAAAGTGCACTAAAAAGAATTACCAGAAAAAGAGAGAGACAGTGAGAGAGACAGAAAATGAGTGACCGCAATGAAAAAATAGGTTTATTTTTCCCCAAGACCTTTAAATCGCTCAGAGTTTGATTCAGTTTCGAAGCAAATAGTTTGAAGCAAGATAACATGTCAGAAATAACACAAATGATAAAAGCACACACCAAACATGAAATCAAAGACCATGGTGGCAAAAATCTACAGTCAATAATATTAAATATGAAACAATGTGGTAAATAAAGAGATGTTTGAAAGCCCAATAGCATATAAATACTTGTATTGATGAGTTAGATCAATTGATCATGCTTTAATGTTTCTGCTGCAGCTGGTGTCTGATTTATCACTGCTTGAATATGAAATACTGTAAACTCTGTAAATCTGCCTGCAAGACAACATCTGTGAAAAGTATATTGAGTGATTTGTACTGGGAGGCCCTATGGTCATATATCTGTGTGTTATTATTTAACTTTCTGAGGTATTGTGGCTCTGGGCCCTCTGCAGACATATGGATGTGTTACATTATGCAGGAAAAAGAGCAGATCCATTATTCATCCTGATGACTTGGCTCCAGGTTAAAGGCCAAGTCTTCAAGAGCCAAGTGTGGGGCATGAGGGGATACTTCAGCAGTTTTACATTGCCAATAAGTTTCAACAAAGTTGTGCCTTTACAGCAAATAAATCATCTAGGGGTATAATACCTCTGTGTCTTTCAAGTTACAGTTTGATGATGTGAGCAATTTGTTGATTTGGCCTAATGACAAAGTTACAACTCAGCAAGTTTACAGGAGATTTAACAACCAACAATTTCCCTGGAGTGGATCGGGACAATGAACTATGGCAACAATGTAATTACCGTGTATGGATACTCAGGTGAACATTCCTGGGTTTGCCTTAGTCTATAGTACTTCATTTTTGTGACTTCACCTATGGGCTGAGCTTTCTAGTCAAAGTTTGAATAGTTTAAACCAGAGAAGGCTATAAACTGGCCCAAACAAAGTCAACCTGAAAACATGGGTTATAATCGTGAGCTCAGAAGTGATTCATTTCCAGTGTACAGTAGCTCTCGTTACTTTGGGTTCGACTTTCGCAGACTCACTGTTTTGTAGGTTTTCAACGTAAAATTGTACACGACACATGATTGGCTGATTGATGGAAGGCGACCAACCAGAGCATTGTGCTCTGTATCGCAAGCACTGATTGGCTCAGTAACAATCACATCAGTCTGTCTGCTCTCTTTCACTGAGCTCTTTTAGAGAGTTTAGAGAGTTTAGAACATTGCAAGAGTGTGTGAAGGGTTTAAAGCCTTTATATTTATACACACACACACACACACACACACACACACAACACCTGGATTGAGGTAGAACGTCCCTTCAAACTAGTTCTGAATTTTGGTTTTACAAATATCTCTGTCCCCTTAAGATTATAACAACTTTGTCTTTTAACAAAATGCATTTGGATATTTAAAGGTAATGCGTTATTCTGAGCCCTATACATAACTGATAAAATATTATAATCTACCAAATCATGGAACTTCAATAACTTCAGTTGATAAAATAATGTACTTGATGGATGACAGTAATGTTTTCTAGTGATAATTCTTACAGCTCTTTTCTGTAAAACAAAAATAGGCTTTGTAATTGTTTTACACGCTTTCCCCCAAACATCAATACAATAGATTAAGTGTGAAACAATGATTGTGTTATACAACAAATACAGAGCTTTATCATTTAATAAGTCCCTGACTTTGTACAGTACTGCAATAGATTTAGCTATTTTTATTCTTAGTTGTTTCCATGTCAATTTGTCATCAATAATAACACCCAAAAACTTCACCTCACTTACTCTGCAAATCTCTAACACCCTAAATTTTAAATGAAACATCAACAGTTTTCTTTTTATTACTGAATATCATGTACTGTAATTAGTTTTATCTAGATTGAATGATAATTTATTAAGTTTAAACCAAGTTTGTATTTTGACAAATTCTGTCTTCATCAACTCCAACATTTGTTCTATATCTTCACCTAAACAAAAATAATAATAATAATAATAATAATAATAATGTCACATTTTTGTCATCTGTGTATGTTTCCATACAAGACGAAATTTGACTCTGCATTTAACCCAATCACCACCAGGTGGGGCAGTGGGCAGCTATAGAAAGCGCGCCGGGGAGCAATTGGGATGAGATGTGCTGCTCAAACACACCACAAGTTATGCCGTGACTGGGGTTCGAACCTGGGTCCTTCGGGTCCCAAGTCGGTTCCCCTGCCACTACACCATCTTGGCCCCCTAATGTGGTATCAGCAGCAAAAAGGACACATTTAAGGAGTCCTGACACATTTACCAAGTCATTCACATACAAAATAAATAACTTTGGTCCAAGTACAGAGCCTTTAGGAACTCTGCATGTGATATTGCAGAGGTTAGATCTTACATAATTTATTTGTACAAACTGTTTCATATCTTTCAAATAGCTAGATACCCACTGTAATGCTGGTCCTCTAATACCATATTTATTTAAATTTTCAAGGAGAATGGTGTGATCAATAGTATAGAATGCCTTTTTTAAATAAACAAAAATACTAACACAATATTGTTTTTGATCGACAGCAGTAGTTATTTGTTCTATTAATTCCATGAGAGCCATTGATGTAGAGTTTTTTGCTCTAAACCCATACTGACTGTTACTTAGAATATTTTGTTTATCAATAAATTGATCTAATCTGGTCACAAATAGTTTTTCTAGAATTTTTGAGAACTGTGGTAACAAGGATATAGGTCTATAATTGTTGAACACACATTTATCACCATTTTTAAAAAGAGGAACTCCCTTAGTTCATATTATCTGGAAATATTCCTGTTGAAAATAATAAATTATTACATATACTGTATATGTAAACGGCTCAATAACATAACTCATTATGTCCTTTACAAACATCATATCCCTGTCAACCTAGTCTTTTGATCTCTTGTCTGTATTTTTTTTTTACTACATTCATTATTTCTTCTTTGTCAGTTCCCTTAAGAAAAATACTGTTTGCACAACCAATAATTGAATGGCTCACATTATTATCTACTTTTGGTATTTCAGCTGCAAGGCTTGATCCAACATTCACAAAATATTGATTAAATCCATTTACAATTTCATTCTCATCATGAATTTCATCATTGTCCTTTACAAAATATTGTGAAATACCCATTTTTATTTTATGATTCTTCAAAACATTATTCATTACTCGCCATGTTGCTTTCATATCAACATTACTTTTATCTAATAATTCACTATAATATTCCTTCTTATGTTTTCTTATAATCCCTACTAATTATGTTTTTATACTTCTTATATTTTTCTTCTGCCTCTTGTGTTCTGGATTTCAAGAAGCATGAATACAAATAATTTTTTTTTTTTTTTACAAGCGTTTCTCAATCCTTTCGTCATCCATGGTTGGTCAACAATATTTTTCTTTGTATAATTTTTTTGCACACAATTTTTTCATACAGAGCTTCTAAAATATTTATAAACTCATCATATGATCTGTTCACATCATCAACATACACATCTTCCCAATTTTGTTTATCTAAGTACCGTAATCTTTTAATTTATCTAGCTTTTTTGGATGTGTTTATTGTTTTTTCTTTCTTGTAATTGCTTTTGTGATGCTTTGATCATTTTTATAGATTGTGAAAACTGGTAAATGATCACTTAAATCAGTCGTTAAAATAGCACCTATCACATTTCATTTGTTATATTTGTGAAAATATTATCAATTATTTAAAAAAGCTAAGTCTGGTCCTCTGGACATTCAAAAAACAAAAAAAACAAAACAAAGCAAAAAGTTGTAGAAACGTTTCGTCTTTCGTCCGAAAGTTCAACTGTCCCCCTCCTACAATGCTGTGATTGCTGGTATCACTCAGCCCTCTGTGAATAGCAAACAACCATCAGGGTGCTAACGATCCATTGTTAGGCTGATGGTCCTCCTTGATCATGTGAGCAGCTGGTTTCAGGCTGTCATCAGCCAACTGGTTGTGTAACACTGTGAGAGGGTGCTATTTATAAGACTGAGCTGAACCCAGCACCTCAGACTGAGGAAGTCTTTCGGACGAAAGACGAAACGTTTCTACAATTTTTTGCTTTGTTTTGTTTTTTTTGTTTTTTGAATGTCCAGAGGACCAGACTTAGCTTTTTTAGATTTTTCTACCTGGATTATTGAGCATGCATCAGGGTATTATCAATTATTGTGGCACTATGGGTTGTAATTCTTGTTGGCTTTGATATCAATGGGATAAAGATTTAAACTATACATTGAATTTATAAATGTACTGATGTTATTTGAATCTGTTTTATTTCACAGATCAATATCAAAGTCTCCACACACAAAAAAACTTTTTTATTACAACTCTTTTCCAATAGCTCCATGACTTTATCGGTGAATAACTTTATATTTGAGCCTGGTGATCGATATACACAACTTATTGTGATGTTTTTATCATTCTTGTTTATTATATCTATTGTTATCATTTCCATTATATTATCAATAATTATTGACATTTCACTAATTATTTAGCATTTTATTTCATTATTAACAAATAGAGCGACTCCAACACCTCTTTTATGTTTTCTGTTCATAAAATATAATTCATACCCTTCGATGTGAGTATTATTTGTGTTTTCATATATATATATAT